>JASAMX010001149.1:0-12973 GCA_030248175.1 Microlaimidae sp. YZB2_3 | reverse complement strand
ATACAGACCTGTGCACTGCCCTTCCCGGGGTTAAAACGGGGGGGCAATTCCAAAATGGGGGGCACGGGGGCCAACTGTTTTGAAACGGGGGGGCACTAAAACGGGGGGGGGGGCAAGCAGGGAAGGAAAGAAAAAAAGAGAAAAGGAGAAAAAAATAGAAAAAAGAAGGGAAAAGGGAAAAAAGGGACAAAAGAAGCGAAAATAAGGTAAAAATAGATCTAAAATGGCTTAAAATACATTGAAATAGGCTAAAAACTGAAAAAAATTCGCGATGATGGCGTCATCGTGGGTCAAAAATGGCGTCATAATTTTAGGGTACTTTTTCATTTTTTGGCGGGGGGGGGCAATAAAACGGGGGGGGCAAATCCTCCAATAAAGCGGGGGAGGGCATTTCCAGACCGTGCACAGGTCTGCATAGGTATAGGCAGGGGGGTTGGGGGGGAGGTTATACCGCCCCGAAATTTCGGATTTTGCTGACACCCCCCCTTAAATTTGGGGTACCCGAGGACACCCCCCCCCCCCCCCCAAATTCGCCTCCCACAGAAAAATTTTTAAGTGTTATAAAAGGGCTAAAAAAATTTTCCGCGCTTTGCGCGGAGTGTTTATTACCTTGTTTATGTCATATACTTCATTTTTTCTCTTATTATTCAAAAAAATTATTAAACATTAAACATTATTAACCTTTTATTAACGTTTTAAACACCTGTTTTAAATGTAAAGGGATAAAAAAACCGTAAATTTTGTAATAAACATCATCTGGAATTAAAATTTCTAGTGTATTTTATCGCCTTAAATTAAAAATTTTCTCGCTCGGGGGGGGGGGGGGATTCTGCCCCCGGACCCCCCTGAGAAGGGGCTCTGTCCCTGACCCCACTGGGGGTGTCTCGCCCCCCAGACCCCCCACTACTGGGGGGCTGCCGCCCCCAGACCCCTATCAGGGTTAGTATTTACCCCCCCAGACCGCCCCCCAAATGAAATTCTGGCCACGCCACTGTTCTAGACCTAGGGCCCGACCGGATATCCGGTCCGGTCCGGTAGATCCGGTGATTTTTGGATCCGGTCCGGTCCGGCCGGATCTATCTCAGATCCGGCCGGATCTGAGTGTTTTTTTTGCGGGAATAAAAAGAAAAGTTGTTAACATCTTGTTATACCCACCAAGAAGAATTCAGATCTCTGAAGCAGGTTACAAGAGAAAAAGAAGTAAAAAGAAAAGCCATCACTGAAAAGAAAGAATCCCTCTACAAGTTGGAAGAAGGAACCGAACAAGAAGTTGCAAAGAAGCAATCCAAGATTGATGATCTATTTCCAGCCCAGAAAGCCTATTCTGAAATAGCACCTCAACAGAAGGATTTTGAAAAGAAATTAGCAATATGGATTGCTGATGCAATGGTCCCGTATTCCACAGTGGACACCAGCAGCTTTAAAGTATAAAAAACCTTGTTTTTAAATTAAAAGTTTTTTTATTTATATTTTAAGTTCAAAATTGTGAGAACGTCCAACAGCAACAAATATTAAAACTAAAAAGCCAAGTCAAATAAAAACTAAAGAAAAATAGTTAAATTTTTTAAAACTAGTTATAAAAGTTATTTTGAAATATAATAATAATAAATATTACTGAATAAATTGTAAATAATATTTCTGATAGGCTTTGATTCATACTGCCAACAGCAGAATCATCAATAAGTCAGAAAAGTATTACCGGACAAAAGTAATTCCAGAAATATTCACCGCTGTCAATGAAAGAGTTCATCAAATTATTGAGAATACAAGGATTGTTCAAAATGGAAGGTAAGAATTAAAATAAATCCATAATAATCATACTAATCTTCAGAAATACATTTATGAATATCATGACATGATATTGATTCCAGAAACAACAGTGTATAGAAGTATGCAGAAATTGTAAATTGCAATAAAACAATAATTATTTTTGTTTATTGATTTGTTTCTTTTTCAGTGTTACTACTGACCACTGGACTTCACAAGCTGGCGATTCTTACATTTCACTGAAAATTTCAGGAACTAATTTTATAATAAAGTTAGCCAGGAAATATGTATCAGCTTCTCCTGCATCAGTGGCAAGTGAACGAGCCTTCAAGGTTGCACAATTGATATCTGAGGGTGATCGCTCTTCTTTAAAACCGGAAAATGTGGAGAAACTCCTGTTTCTTAAGTACAACTTGAAGGCATTGGATTACAAATTCTGATAGTGGTGACTGTTTTGTTGGGCTGAACATATGTTTTTAGTGTTATTATCTGGTCTGTTCAGATTATTTAGAACACAAATAAAACTGTTGGTGTGTTAAATGTTACTTTTTTGTTGCTTTGGTAGTTTGTATTTAGCAAGTACAATGCCAACTTATTATTTTATTATAGTTATTAGTATTGATTTAAAATTCTATCTTTCAGATCCGGATCCGGTCCGGCCGGATCTACCTTTGGATCCGGTCCGGTCCGGCCGGATCCAAAATCATGGATCCGGTCGGGCCCTATAGACCCCCAAATTTTTATCCTTGGCAACCTAAAAGGGAGGTCGAACTCCAAATTTTTCCCTTTGCCGACCCAAAAGGGGGGTCTGCTGCGCCCATCTATGTATATAACCTTTAATTAAATATAAGATTATGAATTAAAAAGTTTGTGATACTTGACTTTATAATCAAGACAATATAATTACTATTCTATTATTACGTAATTATCAAAAAAAAAATGATTTCTAATCTAATTCAAAGAATATATAAACACATTATTATTAAAATAATTAAAAAATAAAATTTATAAGTTGCAATAAGGTCTTATTTTAATTATACACAGTTTTAAAGCATTTATAAGCTTGTTTTACGTTTTTTACGCGTTTTAAGCCCATTTTAAGGCAGCTGGGAAATATTGGGTACATCCCCCATCAAATTTTGGGTGTTGCCTGACACCCCCCCTAAAATTTGACCCCCCCCCCCAAAATCAGAGAGGCTGCACACCTATGCAGGTCTGTATATATTATTTATTATGTATATTATATCCATAGGCGGGCTGTGCAGAGGGGGTTATATACCCTCCCCCTTCAAAAAAATCCCGATTGGGGGGGTTGGGGGGGGTTAACCCCCCCAAACTCTGAGAAAGGGGGTTTAACCCCCCCCCCACTCAGAAGTGGGGGGGGAGAAAAAGTTAACCCCTCAATTTTGGAAAAATGAAGAAAAAAATGTCTTTAAAATGACTTCTAACTGCCTCCAAACTTAAGTTTTGAGGTCAAAATGAATGTTTTAAGCAATAAAAAGCTCAAAAATGCAATAAAAAGCCCTTTTTGACCTAAAATTAGCGTTTTTTACCTATTTTCCCTTCAAAATCGAAAAACGATATGGGTAAAATGCACTCCAGAAAAAAAAAACGATATGGGTATTTTGCGTTTCTCGGATTTTAACCCCCCCCCCCCTAATTTGGGGTTTAACCTAACTCCCCGAATTCTAAGAAGGTGGGTTTAACCCTCCCCCCCACTTAGAAGTGGGGAGAGAAAAGGTTAAACCCCAATTTTGGAAAATCGAAGAAAAAAAAACTGTCTTTAACATGACTTCTAACTGCCTCCAAACTTAAGTTTTGAGGTCAATTTCCGGACCAACTTGCCCATGTATGCCGATAACCCCCCCCCCTTAAATTTGGCGGTACCCTGGACACACTTCTTAAAATTTGGGGGATCCCAGTACTAAAACGTTTAAAATGGGGTATTTAAGCAGGGGCGTAGCCAAAAATTTCGGAAGGGAGGGGTTGTACTCCAAATTTTTAAAATACCATAAAAAAGACATTAAAAAGGGTAAAATTTTTGTGCTTCGCGCTAAATGATTCTTTTTGCTGTTATTTCCATTGATTTTTAAGTTAACCTTGAAAATTTCTAGGTTTAAAAAGGCATAACATTAAAAATCGTGCGACGACAGCACAAAAAAATTTACAAAAATTTTCTTTGAGATTCATTAGAAACATCACTTAATAAAAGTGTAAAAAAGTATATAAAGTGTCGAGTGCTGACCGGAGCGAGGCGCGAGAAATTTTTTAAATTTTTTTTCTTTTAGGACCCCAAAACTTTTACCTCCGCCAGCCAGCCCAAAAAGGGGGGGGGGCTGGTTACAACAACCCCCATAACATAACCCTCTCCCCTGGCTTAGCTACGCCATTGACTTGATTTGAGGTATATCCAGAAAAAAAAATTTTGGGACCTCCTCCAAATTTCGGGGTCGGGTATACCCGATACCCCTCCCCCCAAAAATCCAAGAGGCTGCCCAGCCCACCTATGATTATATCTCCAAAACTTTCGACGAGTGCCCACCCAATTCAAATTTAGCGCCCATCTGACCTATATGACAAAACTAACGTGCGTAGGTTGGCTAGGTGTCTCGTGTCTAGGATATAAGGAAAAAAATTGGCACAAATACGTGATTCAAAAATTTCTCCCTTTTTTATTTTTAAGCGTACAACTATTTTAATTGGTATTCACATCAGAGTTTCCTTCATTTCCACTTTGGTCAATGAATAGAAACTATGAAATGAAGCACGTATTTATGGGTAATTGAGCGAGATCGGTTCTTAATGACTGCTTTTTGTGCCGAGTCGAATTGATTTCTTAGGTACTAGTTTGAGCTGTTTAAACAAACCTAGTTTTTTTGCCTTTTCTTTAATGCTAAACAATATCCATTTAGGATAAAATAGTGACCGGTTTCAATCTGCATGTTGTATATATAATATTAGAAACTCAAACCTTCTCTTTTGGTTATTGTTTTGCCAAGTTAAATATTTTTTGTTTATTTGCACAAAGAACTATATATATAATTTTTCAGGATATTTTTATACAAAAAATGTTCTTTGTGTCTTTAACATTTATAAACTGAATGAATATTGTTATGTTAATTATATTTTTATCGTATCTTATTCGGACAGTTGCCCTTCCAATCACTGCGTCTTAATTTTTGTTATTCAACACGAAAGAAATAAATTTATCTTAAACTTATTCGCAAGGATTGCCCTGCCCATCCCTGCTTCTTAATTTTTGTTATTCAACAAGAAACGAATAAATTTCACTAATTTATTTTTTTTGTTAAGAAAATAATTTCAACCAAATTACACTCCTGGGAACTCTGTAATGATGTTTTTTTTATAAATTTTTTGTCAAGATGCTTATAATTTTGTTGTTTTTTGTTTCTAAACTAAATTAAGATATAAATACGTGACTTTTTCTTAGCTGCATTGTAGTTCATTAATAAGCGTATATATATATTCAGGTGTCGCATATTTTTACTTACAGTCATACATGGGCACGGGGGGGGGGGTTGGGGAAGTTAACACCGCCCCAAATTCTAAGAAGGGGGCTTAACCCCCTCCCCCACTCAGAAGTAGGGGGGAAAGGTGGTTTTAAAATGGCTTCTAACTGCCTCCAAACTTAAGTTTTGAGGCTAAAATGAATGTTTTAAACAATAAAAAGCAAATACTGCACTAATCTTAACGATCAAGGTATAAAATTAAACTAGAACGTAACCGATTTCCTTGAGTAACTTAAATTGTTATACCCATTAAGCAATCTTTAACGTACAGAATTGTCAAAAAACGCCATTTTTGTGGGGTCATAACTCCTGAACCACTGAAGATATTTTTTTGAAAAAAATTTTGGGGAAGGGGTAAAGTTTTTCAAAAATTATCAAAATTGAAGACAAAAAGTTTGACTCCGCATCGCACCTTTAAGTATATCCCCCTCACTCAAATGAAATCCTGGATACGGCGATGCCTATCTACTCAACCCCTGCCCCTCTTTTGTTTTTGATTTAATTTTGCATACAACACATTCTTTGAGTTTTTTTATGGGTGAATATTTTTCTTTGTTATATCTAATTGTAATAAATGTACTGTAAGCATACATGGGCAAGTTGATCCGGAGTGGGGGGAGGGGGGGGGGGGGTAAACCCCAATTTAGGGGGGGGGTTAAACTCCGAGAAACGCAAAATACCCATATCGTTTTTTTTGTCTGAAGTGCACCTGCACGGCCCTGTTTGCTATTACATTATTTTTGTATTAACCAAAACTTTATTTTTGTACGGAATACAAACTAGGTCCTTTCCATAAACGTTTCAAATAAACACTCGAAATTCACTTGCCACTCGTTGACTTCTTGTGACTAACTAACCTATTGCTATAGAGTTGCTACATTTAATATGCTTGCATCTGAATGTGTGCGTGCGGTGATTAGTGTTAATTTGAGCTCTAAATCTTTTTTTCTCAAAAAAAAGAGGTAATTACGAAGGAATAACATTGGCAAATCAAATTAGCCACCCCTTTCTTTTAGTGTGAGAAATGTAGTTATATCTGTTTTTATGCGTTTGACAGAAGGAACGCTGTATTAACAAGTTAAAAAACGACTGGAAATGTAGAAATATGAAACTTCATCATCTGGTTCGCCCGCGGAAAAAACCCATTCCTTCCCCTCAACCGAGTTATGCGCGATATAAATCATCATACGCTGCTTATTCTCACCTAAAATAACCCTGAAATTTTAAAACCAAAGACGTTAATCCGATCCGACTGTCCCCCTAGGAAAGTTTTACACAAACTTGATGATACAACGAATGTCAAGCTCATTGAAGGACCCCCGATTTTACCGTCAAATCGTTGGGCGAAAATTTCGCGACGGACCCTTTTTGTTGGGTCCCAGTCCCAGAGAATGATCTTCGGGGAAACAAGTAGCTAGCTAATAGGTAGCTATAGTTCAGCTTGTTTTCCTTCGTTACACTAGAGCTCCTGCGACGATAGCGACCGCCGACTTAAGAGCAACAGCTGGTCGGAACAAAAAGCTTAAAGTCTCGCTTCATTGCGACTGCACTGCCCACTTACGCCATTTGATTAGTGTTTTTATAGAGTTATTGTCGCCGCTTTACCTTTCTTTAAGCTACATATTTATTTCTCTAGCTCCAGCCCTAAAGAAGCGATGACGTAACTTTAGCCCTCCAACGATGACATAACTTAGAACGACGACCTATATACATTTATACATATCAAATCATAGGTACTCGAGGGGAAGAGCGCATAAGCGGCCAGGGGAAGGTTACATTTACCAATAAATCATAAAACTTACCGAAAACTCTCCCCCCACAAAAATTTGGGGGTACCCCTGACCTGACACGCAAAGATTAATATACGTACAGTCACCGAAGCTAGGGCGGGGGTCTGTAGTCTTTACCACGGGTAAATGACATTTCAAAATCTAGAAGGGTCCTAGAAGGAGTGGAACCCCTCCTGGCTTTTTAGAGGGGGTCGACCTGGAGTAGAAAATTTTGAAACCTATAGGGGGATCAGGTGGGATCCAATGTCCGAGGCAAAACACCTTTGAATCATAAAAGGTTTAATAATAGTTTTTTATAAGAAAATACATTTTCTTGCATAAAAAGCTATACTCTGGTATAAAAAGGGTGTGAAAACATGAATTTCTGTTAAAAAATTCACGTTTTTGAAAATTACGTTTTTGGAATTAATTTATAAAAAATTACCTAAAATTTATCGAGAGGAGAGGGGGTCAGATTTCAAAATCCAGAAGGGAGTCAGCCAGGGACGTAGCCAGAGTTTCATTTTGGGGGGGGCGGATTGTAGTACAAAAAAAAATTTCGGGTAAGGGGGGGGGGGGGGGGGGTGTCCGCCCCCCCCCCCTTGAAACTTTGGGGGGGGGGGGGGGGGGTCGGAGCCCCCCTTAATTTTTGAAAACGTTAAAAAAGCATGGATAAACGTAGATAAAGCTGTATAATACACTGTTTTTGGCCTAATAACCTATTATCTAATGTTTTTAGCGGTAAAAACATGTTTTCTTAGTTAAAAATTACATAAGCACACATTGGCAGAGCCTGGATTTTACAAAAATGGAATTTAGAGACGTTAGTTTCAGACCCCTTGGCTAAACCCACATTGTAAACCAAAGCACATGAGCAGCATCTCGGCTCAATGTTTTCTAGGGTACCTACCTATATAAAAAAAATCCGAGCCAATGCTATAGGCGGCAGGAAAATTTAGGAGGGGGGAGGTACATAAATCAACCAATATGATTGTTTGTTTTGCTTTCTGTGTAGTACTTATTACTTATAAAAATTATTGTACTAACTTTGAAATAACATTAGCATCAGGCAACATAAATATCGAGATATATATGTATGTATACTATAGAAAGTAACCGCTGAGCGAAGCGAAGCGGAACAAATTTTTGGTTTTTGGAAAGTTTGGCGCAGAGCGATTAGCGAGGCGCTAGAAAATTTTGAATTTTTAGCCTCTGAAAACTCCCAAATTTTACTATCTGGCGACCGTTTCGGGGGGGGCGGCCGCCCCCCCCCGCCCAACCACTATCCTTATTTTTCCTCCTGTCCGACCGTTTCGGGGAGGGGGGGGGGCCGCCCCCCCCTGGCTACGTCCCTGGAGTCAGCGGTCAAGGGTAAAAAATTTAAGGGAGGCCCCCCAAAATTTCAAAGGTAGGGGGGAATCACCTCTCACCCTACCGCCTTCCTTCCCCTTGTTCATTTATGCTGACACGACACCCCCTTCCTAAAATTTGGAAGGAAAAAAAAATAGGGTAACACTCTTAAACAAAAAAGTGGATTATTTTTTTAAAAAATTCAAAATACCGCAAAAAAAAAGACTAAAATAGAGTAAAAAATCTTCTATTAATTTAATTATCGTCGAAAAAATCTTCTGGGCTATTCTGGACGGGTCCAGCCATAGGTGCGCAGTCTCTGGGACTTTGGAGGCTTCGTTATCGCGCATCCAAATAACCTATTTTTAATACTGGGAGTTGGGACTCCCCCAATTTTAAAAGGGGGATTCGGAAGTACCGAAAGTTTCGCGATTTTTTTAAACTATGGGGGTGATACCAGGGGCGTAGCCAGGATTTCGGAAGGGGGAGGGTTAGACTCCATACAAATTTTTCGAAAGAGGGGGTTGTATTCCAAAATTTAAAAATACCGTAAAAAAGACATTAAAAAGGGTAAATTTTTTTGCACTTCGCGCTAAGTGATTCTTTTTGCTGTTATTTGCATTGTTTTTTAAGTTAAACTTGAAAAATGTTAGGTTTAAAAAGGTATAACATTAAAAATCGTGCGAAAGCACGAAAAAAATTTCAAAAATTGTCTTTGAAATTAATTATATACCATTTAAAGTTTGTAAAAAGGTATATAAGTGTCGAGCGCTGAGCGGAGCAAAGCGCGAGAAAATTTTTTAAAATTTGTTCTTTTAATACCCCAAATTTTTACCTCAGCCAACCCAAAAGGAGGGGTTTAAAACCCCCACAACTCCCCTCCCTGGCTAGGCTACGCCCTTGGATTATACACCACCCCTGCCTGCCCTGTCTATATATATATCTACGGATCCAGCCGCATATTCCACTTAAAAATAATTCGCCCACATAACGGCTTAATATAAATCTGCATACATTTGGCATCAAACAAAATTTATTGTGGATGAATATTTTTTAAAAATCCAAGCAAAGTATCAAAGGCATTAATGATATTATTTTTGCCTACGTGGCTTTGAAGTTATTGCGTCAATAGTAATTTAGTTTACACTTTTCTTTACACATCCTTTTACCAAGTTTGTTTTACAACAACTCCCATTTTTCAATCAAATTATTAATATACACATCATATATTTAAGAACTCCAAGATAAAATGTCACGTTTTATATGAAAGGTTTTAATGAAAAATATCCCTGCTTAAAGTTTAAAGTGTTAAATTTTCACATTTATTTTTATGTGATATATATGTATAGTTCTCTTACTCCAACCCGCGGTGCGCAGCTTGGTGTGAAAGATAAAGTGCTCTTCAAGGGAGGAGGTGTCAAATAACTTTTCAAGTGTTGGACCAACAAATTTCTGCGAAAGTACGCGAAATATGAACGATTTTTTTTAAAGATTGATTAGCTTCATAAAAATTCGGCGTTTTTATCGAAAAATATTTTATTTTGTCACGCATTCATAAATTTATCAAAATGTTAAAATTGCGTCACACTCACACAACGGCACGGCAACATCTAGGAAAATCTATGAAACTTAAATACTACACTATATTTTATGATCTAAAGAATGTATCAAAAAGCTTTGTTAATATAAATAACGTAAATCATAAGTAAATTAATAGAGGCCGAAATTATTAAATCTGTAAAGAATTTTTTATAATCAAAAATTTACTATTATTTCGTCCCCTAAAGAACAAAAAAATCCAACACGAAGCTAATTTTTAATTATTAGTAAAACCACAACACATACTTTACTTAATAAAACCGCCACAAACGATAAACTTTCAACCACCTAAACCAACACAAATTCCCCGCGCAGTACATATATGCCTTTGATGCAGAGCAGATGTAGGAAAACAAGAAAGAAGTAAAAGAGCCAAAAAATAGTATATACATTCATTTAAACATATTTATTGTTTGAACAACCAAAAGTTGCTATAAATTTTGTCTGATTTACTTATTTAGAATAAATAGGCACTGCAGTGACCTGGTTATGTTAACTAACTCTTTGTCTAGAAGCTGGATCATAAGGTGAAAAAGCATAGAGAGTTACAACCATACTCCATCACATCCCTCCTTAGGGCCGGTTCACACCGGAGTGGCAGCTGATAGGTGACGCACACGCACAGCACAGCGCACACAGTTTACACCGCAGCAACAATGAGAGTGTAATGATGTAAACGCGCGCGTTCACTATCAGCTATCAAGTCGTAGCCGAAGGGGATCAGGATTGCGGTGTGAACCGGCCTTTAATCTTGAAAAATTCTCTCTTGCCCTCAATATATACATGGTGAAGTGCAAAGATTTCATTTCGGGGGGGGCAAAATTTCGTAAAATTTCCCCCCTTTGGTTTTTTTAAAAATTTGGAAAAAAAATTTTTTTCCAAATCACTCTGTAATGTATTAAAGCTATCTAAAATGCATTATTTAAAGTGATTTAGGTTCATAAAAGCTCTTATTTATAAAAAGGAATTATTTATAATTCAAAACATTAGTGCAATGAGTTTAAAAATATTGTATTTTTGTTTTGTGTGAAAATATTTGCATAAAAGCGGCAGTATCAAAGAGCGGGAAGTCACGATTCAACCACTTTTTTGGTATAAAAAAGAAAACGTTTTTTAGAAAACGTATTGTTCTTTTTTATTAAAATAGTAATAAAATACCTAAAACTATTTTATTTTGTTGTATTTATTTAAAAAAACAACTGAAAACAAATAAAAATTTAGTACTTAAATTTAGGTTTCCTGATGCCTTTTAAAAGCTTAAAATTAAAAAATTTTCCACCCCGGGGGACATCCTGCCCCCCGGACCCCCCTGACAAGGGGCTCTGCCCCTTGACCCCGCTGGGGGGCTCCCGCCCCCCAGACCCCCCTTGTGGGCCCCTATAAACCACCTTCCAAAAAATCCCCCCTCAATTCAAATCCTGGCTACGGCCCTGGCTATCAGCTGCCACTCCGGTGTGAACCGGCCTTTAATCTTGAAAAATACTCTCTTGCCCTCCCCCATATATACAGGTCACAGAGGAAGAGTTGGGATGGCGGTTAACCCTCCAACTTTTTAGAAAGGTGGTTACCTCACTAAGAAGTGGGGAGGGGGGAAGAGAAAAGGTTAACCTCTTTCCTTCTTATTTTGGATGAATTAAAAGGAAAATGTCTTTAAAATAACTCGTAAGTTTTTGACCTATTCCAAAATCATATCCTCCCTAAGCGCCTTATGAGATTAACTCCTGTGCCACATAATTTCCACATTAACTAATTTGTTTACAATTGAACTTTGATTGTTTGTTCTCTATAGATTGTAATGTAATAGATGTAATTTCACTACCCAGCTAAGCTAATATATAATATTGGCGCCAAAACGGCCAAATTTTATTCGGCCATCTCCCTACTTTTCGATCGATGGGTAATTTTAAGTGCTTCTTGTCACTTCTGACTGATCAAATTATTCTAGATTATGTCTTTTGCTCGCTCACGCATTCAAATCTGAAAAATTTTATCTTCCCTAACAAAAACTCTTATTTAAATGTTTTATTATTAAACAAAGATTCCATAATATATGTAAGTGTCTTGTTTTGTTATATTGTGTAAATTAAACAAATTAATATTTCTACTACCCTACCACACCACCCCGCCATTATCTGCGCGCACAATGTATCTGGGTTAAAAGCGCTAGATTTATTAACATAAATTCCAAGATAGATATACATCGTCGCAAGGCTTAATAGAGGAGGCTTGGCCCCGGGAACGGGTTCTAGAATAAACAAACAGCTACTTAACGCGCCCCTTGCGACGGGCGAACAAATCGACGGAATCGCTTTGACGCGGTAAAAAACTCCGCCAAACTTCACCGAGGAGGGCCGGGGATTCCGTTCTGAAAACAATCGCCCCCTTTGTTTCCGACCGTTTGTCGCCCAGGATATGCAAATCAACGCAGCGTTTAATCCATTGTTATTCCATCAGAACTGCCCAATCCCCTCCGCCCCACCATTCTTTTTCGGAAAACAACCGTGAAAAAAAGCATTAGCGACATTTTAATTCCCAACCCCGTTTCCTAAAGACAATCCGAGAAAAAGTCATCTTTCTAAACTAGCATAACTCTAAAGTACAGATTCAGATTTTGAATTTTATTTAAGTTTAAAGGTGTATGCTCCCGTTATTGGAAGAAATAATGTAAATTAAATCCTGTTTATTTTCAATAAAAGGCTAAATTGTTACATATCTACAAGTTACGCCCACAGAAGGTTAGTAAGTAGGTTGGAGTTGGAGCAGAGCTAAGAAAAGAGGTGAACGTGAACTCAAATTTTCGTTCGTTTAGTTGTAAAATTGCAGGAGTGTGTGCGCCGATTTTGGTTTGGTGGGTAGGTGTTAACTCCACTCTTTGTGTTTATATTTTATAAATACGACACCCTGTAAAAGCCAATTATACAACAAATTCAACGGTGATAAGGCCAGCGTGTGGGTCAA
>JASAMX010001148.1:0-13160 GCA_030248175.1 Microlaimidae sp. YZB2_3 | reverse complement strand
AATTAACCTAATCTTAGATTTGTAAATTAAAAAGTCAATTACAACCCCTTCAATGTTTTTATATTTTGTGTCAATATTATACTGAGAAGCATTTAATTTGAGTTTTGCGAAAATACAAAATCCTCCCCCTGTTTATTAAAACGATCCTTACGAAAAATATCATAACTGTCATATTTATCTTACATTTTGTTGGTAATGGAGTCATGCAGCCATGATTCTGTAATTAACAAAAGATCACAATCACCATACAAAGAATCTTGACCTGTAACTAAGCATTCAAATTCAGAAAGAGAGTTTTTTAAACTTCTAGCATTAAAATATAGAGAATTTAAATTTTTAGTTTTTTTGCGATCGGATCGCTCAACTTCCTATTCTGAAAATGATTCTTTCAGGTCATTTTTCTTGTCTAAATCAAACAAATAGGGGTCGCCGTTTTCAAGATAACTCACTGTAATGCGCCTGTTGGGCACCGTGCTTGGAATATAAAAAATTTGTACAAGTAAGAAGTTTTTCGGTATACAAAAAAGCAAACCAAATTTTTGGTAAACAGAAAGTACCAATTATATAGTAAAAATCAGAAATCTACCAAATTTTTGGTAACTATGCAGAATTCGTAACTTTTACCAAATACTTGGTAACGGTTACCAAATATTTTTTGAAATGAGAATTTACCAAATAATTCGTAAATTTTTACTAAATATTTGGTAAAAATCTACCAAATGAAATAAGAGAGTATGGACCAAAATTAATTAAAACTTGCAGTTTTAAAGTATTATAAGAAATTCAAAGCCGTTTGGAACATGCTAACGTATTTAAAAATGGAGAAGTTTGCAAGGTGTTTTGAAAAAAATTCGTTTTTTGATTTGATGCTATTTGATGGCATTTCAGTTAAAATCTAAAAGCTGTATAGCACGTACCAAGAATGAGTTTCAGTTAAAAATAAACAGGATTAGAGAATTCAAAATAATTATTATAAATTTAAATATCAGTTAAACAAACAGCACTTAATTTCTATTTTCAAGAGGATTTTTTAAATTTTTAATAATTTTTAGCCATTCCAAATTATTTGGAATTATTAAATTAGCAACTTCAAAATCAGAATTGCTTATATGGGTCGAAATTAATATAAATTTATAGTTTCAAAGTATTATTGGAAATTTAAGGACATGTGTTTTTATAATTTGTAGTATAGCTTTTCCTTCTGCGCTGATTTTAAGCAAATTATAATCTTTATTACTGTTTTAGCCTGGGAATAAAAATTCAAATGCAAAATTTTTTATGAAATTTGAAATTATGAAATATAAAATAACATTTTAGAAGAAAAGGCTAAAATAATTTTAATCACGTTTAGAAAAACAAAACTTTTTAAAAAGAAATATTTTAAAAAGCCTGTTAAAATTTTAATTATTTAATTTAAAAAATCTGGAAAGGTAAAAACAAATACAAATAAAAACGGTTCCAATGTAACAAAAACGTAAAATAATGATAATAATCTCCACAGACATAAAACCATCATGGAACTCTCGTACTGACTGCAATTCCCAAAATTTTGCATCAACATGTTATTTTTTTAATAATGATATTTTAAACTCAAACAGCGTTTTTTTAACAAACAAAAATTAACAAAATGCCATCAGGTAGTGTCAAATCAAATAACGAAAATTTTTTATCAAAACTTTTTGAAAACTTTATGTTAAAATAACTTGGCATATTCAAACGACCTTTAAATTTTGATAAATACTTTGAAATTCGAATATTATATTAATTTCGGTTCATATAAGCAATTTCTAATTTTGAAGAATGGCGATAATAGCATCCCAGCCATTTTTAGTTCTTTCTAGTGTTGTAAAAAGTTATTTTACTTTTTTTTAAAGTAATTAAAGTAACGGATTTTGGATTACTTTTACTTTTACTCGACTTTTGAAATTTTAATTACTTTTATTTTTACTCGAATTTTGAAATTTCAAATATTTTACTTTTACTTTTACTCGGTTTTATCACTGCAAATACTTAAATTAATTTAAGTAAAATTTTAAGTAATTTCAATGCGTAGATTCCCTATGGGCCTCTTGTAAAGTTGATAATTTTGATTCATATGATAATTTTTAAACCCCAAACACGCTAAAACCATCTATTTTGGCTAAATAATTTATAGATAAAATTAGCAAAAAAACTTTAGAACGGAGCTTTGAAGCTCCAAAAACCGGTGTTTTGCTCCGTTTTCAAATTACTTTTATAATAATTTTACTTAGAAAAATAGGTCTTACTTTTACATTTACTTTACTTAAAGGTGCGGTGCGGAGTCAAACTTTTTAATTTTGATATTTTTTGTGAAAACCTTCTATCCCTGCCCTCAATAGGCCACAAAAATTTTCTCAACAAAATATCTCCAGTGACTCAGGAGTTATGACCCACCAAAAATGGCATTTTTTGACAATTTTGTACGTGAAAAATTGTCGAATGAGTATAGCGATTTAAGCTGCAAATTATGCACTCAAAGAAATCGGCTACTTTTTACTTTAATTTGATGTCTTGATCGTTAAGATTGGTGCAGTATTTGTCGAAATATTGCGTTTCTTGTACAAAAAACCCTCGATTTTTCGCTAAATACACTAAGTAAAGAAAAAGAAAGGTTGTGCAAACTTCACAAAATCACTGCCGTCGTTTGGTGTTTTTAAAAAAAAAAATCGAGGGTTTTTTTACGAAAAACGCATTATCTGGACACATACTACACCAATCTTAACGATCAAAGTATCAAATTAAAGTAAAAAATAGCCGCTTTCTTTGAGTGCATAATTTGCAACTTAAATCACTATACTCATTCAACAATTTTTCACGTTCAGAAGTGTCAAAAAACGCCATTTTCGTCATAACGTCATAACTCCTGATGACATAACGTCATAACTCCTGATGCAAAAAACGTCATAACTCCTGATGCACTGGAAATATTTTGTTGAAAATGTTTCGGTGGGTTATTGAGGGGCAGGGGTAAGATTATCACAAAAAATTATCAAAATCGAAGTCAAAAAGTTCGACTCCGCACCGCACCCTTAAATAAAATTTTGACCATTAATTTTACTTTTATTTAACTTAAATTAAAAAATTACAAAATATTTTTACTCTTATTTTACTTAAATTAACATTTTTCAAATAACTTTTACTTTAACTTAAAATAGTCCAAAATCAATACTTTTTATAACACAAGTTCGTTTAACAAATCTTTTTTTGCTTTTTCGTGAAGAACTAAACGACTAATAAAACGTAAAAAACGTTCTTAAATTAGAATAACTTACAAAAAATAAAGAATAGTGTGACTACTTTTAAGATTAGTTAATCGATTGTTTAAGTTTAGTTAGAACATTCATTTAAACGTTTTTTGTTTTGTCAAATCCTTTTATGAATGCATTTTCTACCAGGACTCAAAAGTGGCAGGACTTAAATGAGACAGGACTCAAATGTGGTAGAACCAACATTAATAACTACCTTATTACAAATTTAATCAGTTATATTTTTCCTTTAGTTTTTACACATTATTTTACATTAATTTAATAGAAGTTTTTAGTTAAATATCATTTTATTTTCAATATTCGGCCTATTTTGTATTGGAATTTTACTTTGTAAAACGCCTTTTGTTGAAACAGCCTATTGTTCGTTTTATTTTAATATAGTTGTTGTTTTTAATGCACTAATTGTGGTTCCTTTTTTGAATTTTAATTTCATTTCTTCTTCTTGTTATTTTTTTGCAATCGTGTAAAATTTTTTGAAATGTCTTTAATTGTTTTTTTGTTATCTTTTTTATAGTGTTTACGTTGTTTTTCGTTTGCAAAAAAAATAATATTTTACTTTTTTACACTTTTATAAGTGGATTCTATAGGTCACATGTTGCATATAAAAGCATAAATAAAAAAATATGCATAGCAATCATAACATAAATACAAAAATACATAGTATTCATAAATAAGATTGAATTATAATAAATAAGGCCATCCGGTGAAAAGTACTAGAGTTAATTATCACGGGTAATAAATACGCCAAGCAGATCCAGATCAAAATGAGTTCGGCGACAAAATTGTTAGCAAGGATTTGTGCGTTGAGATGTTGTTTTGCTTCAAAAATTCTGCGGCCAATTTCTGTGTTTTTTAGTTTAGGAGGAGGAGGAACATAACGTCGATACTACAGCAAAATGAGCCACAGTTCGTATAAACATATATATGTGACTCTGACTCATTTTATATTTGAATCAGGGCCCTATTAACTAAAGAATGAGTCACATTCACGTTTATTCTATAGTGACAGTGGATCATTTTGCCATAGTAACGACGATAAGTTGGATCTGTAGTTTCCCTTCTGACATCAATGGCGTCCCCATGCTGTTTGTTTTAAATCATTTTTATTGGATGTTTTAATGCTTTTGTGTTTATTATTTTTATTTTTTTTAATCATTAACAAAAATTATTTTTATTACCGTTTTACTTTAATTTTATTTTCAACTGATAAAGACAAAAAAATTAAAAATTAAATTAATAAAGCTGTAAAATATAAGTTCTTTATTATAAAAATATTAAAACTAAGTAAGAAAATTAAAAGATTTTGTAAATTAAAATAAAAAAAAACTAAGCATCAAAAACACTCTAAAAAATCGCCCAGGCTTGAATGATGGGTTTTAAACAAGCTTTGCAGTATCGATGCAAGTAGTAGTAGTAGTAGTAGTAGTAGTAGTAGTAGTAGTAGTAGTAGTAGTAGTAGTAGTAGTAGTAGTAGTAGTAGTAGTAGTAGTAGTAGTAGTAGTAGTAGTAGTAGTAGTAGTAGTAGTAGTAGTAGTAGTAGTAGTAGTAGTAGTAGTAGTAGTAGTAGTAGTAGTAGTAGTAGTAGTAGTAGTAGTAGTAGTAGTAGTAGTAGTAGTAGTAGTAGTAGTAGTAGTAGTAGTAGTAGTAGTAGTAGTAGTAGTAGTAGTAGTAGTAGTAGTAGTAGTAGTAGTAGTAGTAGTAGTAGTAGTAGTAGTAGTAGTAGTAGTAGTAGTAGTAGTAGTAGTAGTAGTAGTAGTAGTAGTAGTAGTAGTAGTAGTAGTAGTAGTAGTAGTAGTAGTAGTAGTAGTAGTAGTAGTGGTAGTAGTTGGTTTTTAGGGACAGGGGTAAAGTTTTAACAAAAATCATCAAAATCAAATACAAAAAGTTTGACACTTTACTGTACTTTTAATTTCTGTTTTTTTATAAATTTTAGTTAAATTAAACATTAAATTTGTGCTCATAATATCATGAAATATTATAAGAAAGTAATTTAGTATAATATTTATTTGAAACAAAAAAATAAAAATTGCTGAAAAAACAAAACACTAATCTACTGCTACTTTTTCAAAACTTCAAACAAATTTAGAGTTTTTTTTTTCATTAATATGTAAACACAATTTTACGGAGTCGCAGTTACAGTGCAGATTTTAATTGATATATTTTTCTCACTACCAGAAGGATTCTAAATATAGCACTAATAGTTGTTGTTGTTTTTGTTGTAATGGTAGTTATAATAGCAGTAAGATTAGTATTGATTTGATATGTTTCATATAAGTTAAGGAGAAAAAATATTTTATTTTATTTACTTTGGGTTAGTTAATAAGTTCAGTTTTATATGTTAGCTTTATATATGTTTCAGGCATTTTTAAGCGTTCAACACTTTTTTCTACCACTAAAACTTACCAAATATTTTTACATTTTAACAAAAGTACCAAAATTAATTGTTTTAAGGTTTGTAGTTTCACTACTAGTAATAATTTTTTATCGCTGTTGTTTTTGTTGTTGGTGGTGTCGTTGTTCTATTAGTGTTGTTGTTACCGTTGCTGTTGTTGTTCTTTCTGCAGTTGTTGTTGTTGTTGTTGTTATTTTAGTAATAACGGAAAATAAAAGTAATAGTCATTTGATATTTTTACTCTAAGTCTTAAAGAAAAAAGTAAGAAGCATATTAGTTTCACTTAGGTCTAATTGATAAAACTTTGGTTGGTTTTTTATATTTTGCGGGCGATTTATAGCGTTCAACACTATTTGGTCACTACTTTCATATATGTTTTTTTTTAAAAAGCAACTATATCAGTGTATTACTATATTACCTGTAGTAGCAGTAGTAGTAGTAGTAGTAGTAGTAGTAGTAGTAGTAGTAGTAGTAGTAGTAGTAGTAGTAGTAGTAGTAGTAGTAGTTGTTGTTGTTGTTGTTGTTGTTGTTGTTGTTGTTGTTGTTGTTGTTGTTGTTGTTGTTGTTGTTGTCGTTGTTGTCGTCGTCGTTGTTGTTGTTGTTGTTGTTGTTGTTGTTGTTGTTGTTGTTGTTGTTGTTGTTGTTGTTGTTGTTGTTGTTGTTGTTGTTGTTGTTGTTGTTGTTGTTGTTGTTGTTGTTGTTGTTGTTGTTGTTGTTGTTGTTGTTGTTGTTGTTGTTGTTGTTGTTGTTGTTGTTATTAAACAGCTTAAGGGCCCGTCACAATTTTTTGGATATGCATACCCTAAGAAAAATAATTTAAACACATAATTTCGTTGTAAAATCTGTTAATTAAGAAGGTATATCTGATAATTTTCAAATTCATTTCAGTACCGACATTGTTATGTATTGAACCTCTTTGCGATATTCAAGTTCTCCATGACAAGGGATTATATTGTTTTGAAACACAATAACCACTGCTTATCTTTAAATAATGAAATTGCTTATATAAATAGAAAACTATGTTTAGTTTTACGGCAAGCTTTTGTTGCTTGTACAAATGTTGTGCATTTTGCCTTAGGCTCAAGCTCAAGCTAAGAATTAGGCCAAGCTAATCAGCTTAATTATGAGCTTGACCCTAAAAAACAAAAAAAAAATTTTAACTTTAAAAAAAAAGAAGTTAAACTTTTAAAAAAAAAGAAGTTAAAAATTATTATACTTTACCAAAAGAAGTGAACAAAAAGCCTCGTTAGAATATGCCAATATAAAAACATATTTTCACTCCATTTTTATGCATTTTTATGGATATTTTATTCCATTGGCATTTTTTTATTTTAAAGTCATATATTTCTATTAATTCACGCCAGTTATAATAAAGACCATGCGTTAATTTAAGTAATCAAACAACTTAATTTATCTAAACTCACGTAAATTAAAAACCCATTTATTTGATCCTGCGACTCATTTATTTTTTAATTGAAAACCCTAAAATTATCTAAAATTCATAGTAAAGTCAAGTGTTTTACTGTGCTGTATGGACTGTCTAGGTGTTTTATAGTCTTAAATAAAAAATTTGGGGGTATTCAGACCCTATGAAATCGTCCTGAAAGAACCCATTACTATTGTTCTACCTTTTGACCTCATTTAGGAGCTCTATACAATTATAGTCTCCAAGTCTGGGGACAACGGCCAATCTCCTCTGTGCTTACGCCAAATGATCCTCCTAAATTCTATGCTTTCCATAAGTATATTTTGAAAATTGGCCAGGCTCATAAGCGCTTAATACTAATTTGTACTCACATATATTTAATTGTGAGTACTCAGGCTCGAGCTCACAATTAATTTGATTGTGAGTACTAAGTAATGCTCAGCTCACTATTAAAATCTGTTGCTCAATATATCCCTACGTAAAAGAGCCAATTAAAAACTGTGCTTTATGACTTTTTCTCTTAAACACAATTTAGATTACAGGGGGGTTATTTTTAGATGCCCCTTTTTTACAAAGGATACAAAAATTAGAAAACTTTAAGAAATTGGCATTTATGTTATAAAATGATTATTTGGGAGAGAGACACCAGAGTCTGGAGATAGGAAGGTTCCGAAGCTGCGCAGGTGCGACACCAGAGTCTCACGAGAGTCCTAAGACACAAGAGCCCTGGCAATATCGCATTTACAAATTCAATATAAAAATTATATAAGAATATTCATTAAAATTACTTCACTAACGATAAAATTAATTTATAAATAATAAATAAAACTATTTTCATAAATAATTAAAAAATAATGCCATACATGTAAAATATATTTTTAAGAAACTCTTTAAAAAGTGCATTTTTTTAAAACTTAAAAAAAAATAAAATTAAAAAATAAAAAAAGTCTTGAAATCATTTACAAAATAATTTAGGAGATTATTTTAAGTTTGAATAAGCTGTCAATCGCTCATTTAAAAAGCAGAGCTCCGGAAACAGTTCCGCTTTAACTGCTGGCCAGAGCTCAAAAGTATGATATTTGAGGTTAGAAACATCACTACCTAAAATTTTATTTTAAAAAGCGAATTGAAATATTAAGGAACGATCTCCTTTAACAAAAATCCGCCCACAAAAATCCAAAAATAAATAAATTTATATTAATCTTATTCTTGAGTCCTGAAAACAAAACTAAAAAGAAACCACTAAAAGTTAAAACTTTTTGAAGCGTTTTAGAAACGCATAAGATAATAATCTGAAATCAACATTGTATTTTTTGTTAAAATACAATTAAAAAAGATTTTTTCGTTTTTAAAATTCCATCAATATTGCACAAGTTCTTACTGTTTTTGAATTACAAAGATTAATTTTTAAAACCCCAATAATTCCCAAGTGTCTTTACTTTTGTAAGCAAAGACTTACATTTTCCAGTTAATGTAATAAAAATAGACGATTTTTATAATTATTAATTATTACTCAATAGCAAAAAAGCTAAGGTGTTTTACAAATTTTTTTGTTCTGTCCACGCATACTTCAAAAAAAAAGTTTCAGGATAAAATTACCCATTTTTGTGCGTAAAGTTTGTGGCATCCAATGACAACAAATATAATTTTCTAAAAGTGTATTGCTGGCTGGCAAAATAAAAATTTTAATACGTTGGAGTTAAAATAATAAAAATAATAAAAGAACATAATATGCAAAATTATTATAATGCCCTATTTTATAATAGCAAGATTTCTATTCAACTTGCCGCGATTCATTTTTTAAGGATAAACAATTATTATTATTTTTAAACCAAAATTATATGCGCGGCCGTTTGTTATAGATACCTCAGCAGTTCCGCCGCAAATAAAACGCATTATTGACGGGACTCCCATGTATTGGGGCTGTCATATCTACTGACTCTCCTGCCTTATAAACTCTCGTGTCGCACCTGCAAAACTTGGGGACTCTCGTGTTGCAGATTTGGCTATTTTGTTTAATAGATAATAAAATAAGGCATGTAACATTTTATTAAAACCGTTTTTTGCTCAAACTGTTAAGTTGTTTTGTTGGTTTGGAGTGGATGTAAAACTGGAAATCCTTGAGGTGAGCCAATTTTAATTTACGTGTTAGAATTTCCTACTGCAATTTTTTGTAAAATGTTAGCACTTTAAGTTTTATATACCGTCACAGTAGTAGGATATTTCCAAATTATTTGGAGAACTTCTTGAGCAACTGGTCTGAAATACTCCACTATCCACAGGTATACTACATGTAGAATTGCCTTCACATCTTGAAAAAACATTAAAAGACATTTTAGTGCAGAAAAACACGGTCAGTTGGCAGTGATCGCTGATACAAATAGATATTTATTCAAACCTGACAAAAATATTATAAGAGCACATGTATACGCAGAAATATAGACTAAAACCAAACCAAGTGCTGCTGGTTTATTCGTTCAGGGGTTTGTATAAATAATTTTATTTGGGGGATTGAGGTTACCAATTAAATCATAGTAAATTAATACCACTTTAATTAAGCAGATTTTATAAAAACTAAGATTTTAATTAAGATTGGTTGTAAACACTGGCGCCGATTGTTTTGATCGGTTACTGCATATGTATATTACGGCTTTATTTTTATTTTCTGAACAATTACACCACCCCTGTTGGGTTTGCTTTTATTTGATAAAAACGCAATTCAAAAAAACATGCTATAGTTGACAATTGTGCAAAAGCGATTTTTCCTTGCTTAAATACAAAATAGAGGTTTATTTCAATTACTATCTTTTCTACATGAGTATATTTCTTTCTTGGTTGTGATAATATTACTTTTTTAGGTAAAAACGGTACGGGGTCTTTAGAGCCGCAAGTAGGGAACTTGGAGCCATCGAAAAAATTTTTGACCTTTTTTTAGGCTTCGCTTAGGCTTAGGTATAGGTTTTATCGATGTTTATTTTGGGCTCCAAGTTCCCTCGGCTCCATCGACCGTAAACCGGTAAAAACACATAGTTGTTGTGGCATTAATAGTGACAAAAATAATTACATTTTTACATCAATTTTTTTATGAATCTAGGACCGAAGCAGAGTAATTTAATAATTTAGCTTTATCTTTTTTTGATTTCGTTATTAATGTTTAAGTTTTGGTCCTTTTACCTCCAGTACACAACAGCAAAATGAGAAAAAAAGATTAACAAACAATAGATATCAATACCGATTACGTTACACACCATGAGTAAACCGTAATCAAGTTTTTTGTAGAATGAGCTATCGTTTACAGAGTGCTTAAACAAACAGCAACACAAAACGTTTAAGCAATTATCACATAAAGACAAGGAAGCAAAAAAAAAGAAAATAAAACAAAAATGTGTACATCTGTTTGTCTTTAAAATTGTTTGATGAATAAAAATCCAAATTCATACTTTTTAAAATAACGTGTAGCAAAACTTAAGCTCCCCAGCAAAAAATTTTTAAAAACATCAAACCAGGGGCCTGTTTCATAAAAACCTTTGTAAATTCTCATTTTACAAATCTCCGCCTATTTTTTGTAAAATACACGAAAAAGATTTTTTGACTTGTAATCCAGGGGGAACATCGCCGCGCACTGCTCTGTGCTGATTGGTCGCAGCCACGTCATTTCATCTGCGCTGACCGATCAATATTTGCCCTGTCGTATATCCTCTATCATGTAATTTACAAAAAATAGGCGGAGATTTGTAAAATGAAAATTTACAAACGTCTTTATGAAATAGGCCCCAGGTAATTAAAATCTGTGCAACCGTCGGTCGATGCTGCCATTTCAGTTTTGCTATTTTTTTTCCAAAAAATTGATTGTTACATATTTTAAGAAAAATTATAAATATTATGTTCTTTCGTTTAAAAAAAAAAAATAAACCGAAATGCTTAAGGTTTTTTTGGGCCATTTTTTTCTTCTTGTAAATTTTAAAATTTTTAGTATGCAGAAAAAGTAGTTTAATCAATATTTTTAGGGCAATTAGCACATGAAATATATGATTTTTTTCCGATTGAGTTTGTGAACGCATTAATGTTTTAAACTAAAGATGAATTCTATCAGGGTGAAAATAGATAAGTGGTAAAGTAACCACTCGTTCTTTAAGAAAATATCACGTGCAGAAAATGGAGTAATAATTGTGACGCAACGGAATAATAATTGGTTCATTTCTCGCTAGGGACAAATTTTATTTCCGGGAACGCGTGGGGTTGGGGGGTTGCTTTGTGCGCTGGAGAGGTAGCGGTAGGTTTCAGCCAGGAAGACTTTAGGTTTAGTTATTTATATAAAGTTAGTTTTACAAACAAAACAAATCATCATTTTTTAAAACCGATTTCAATTAAAAATGGAACCAACAATGAAAACTATTAAAGACATCAAAATAGATTAATTTCTTTATGATATCTTTTCTAATGTGCAAAGTATTAAATATTGTTTTTTTATAACTGGTATTTTTGCACATTTGGTATATGTTTATAATGTTTGTTTAAATTATTTTTGTGAATTAAATTGTAATATATACCTTTCCTTAATAATATTTAGTGTGACATCAACATTTTCCACACAATAGTTGTCCGGATCGATACTCTGATGGCACCTCTACAATAGTTGAAAACAAATTTTATTCATTACTGATATTTAAGTACATCACTACTAAAATTACAGGCTAAACTAAAATATGACCAGGTTAGCTGAGCAAAAACAACTAATTCTTTACCCGGCTTGTACCGAGGAGCTCTTTACCATGTGTTTAAAATCAGTTTTTAGATGAGTCAAAAATGTTAAGGTTCGCTTATGGCCCGTTATCTCGATTGTTTTTAATTAAGGTAAGATAAAGGTAAAGATAAGATAAGATTATATTACCTTTTTTATTTGCGTTGTAAATAACGGGATATGATTTTGGAGTGAATTCGAAAACGTTGAGTCGTTTTTGATAATTTTGGACCGCAAAAAAGAGCACTTGAAGCCAAAAAAATTGGTGTAGGTTTTAACATAGGCTTCATTTTTTGGTTTCTATTGGAGGTCTTAGGTACAGGTTTTAGCGATTTTGAATTTTTAGCTCTAACTTACCCATTTTCAACTTAAGTTAAATCTTAAGTTCAAGTTTAGGCTTAGGCTTAAAAGTTTTGGTGAATTTAAAAACAATCGGAAGTTCTCTATTTGCGGCTCCAAGTTGCAATAGTAAGATTTTACAGCTTTATGTTCGTTATTCACTCAAAAATAAGGTAAATAAATTGTGTAAGTTACCTTATAAATTAATAAGTAAATTAATTTTCTTTTGTCAAATTAATTTTTAGGCATTTATTGATAATATTTTATAGCTAAACTAAAAAAAATAAAATTTATTTTCCTTTTAATCAGGTGCTCACACCTTATCCAACTTTCTAGATTTTAAAACAAAAATTGAATTTTGAGATTTTCTAGTCCACAATTCTAAAAAATACGCTTTCGCATTTGCCTTTAAAATATTTGAAATATTTAAAAATGTTTAAAATTTTTGGGTATGCTAAAAGTGGGTTTGAAAAAATGTGGAAAACAATTTCGGTGATAATTTTGGAATTAGCGTATTTGTGAGATTAAAGTAAGTGTAATAAGTAATCGAAGGTAATAAACCAACCATGCAAAAACCATGCATCATATTATAAATTTGTGTTTACATAATGTATTGCGTTTTTAGTAAAAATAAAAATAGTAAAATATATCAAAATTCTAGCAAAAGCCGAAACAAAATTTCGAAAAAAAATCTTATACTAAATGAAACAGCATGAAGCTACACTAAACTTAAAAACTTAATACCGAAAAAAATTGGAACAAGTTTATTCAAAAAAAAAAATAAAAATATATTAAATTTTCTAACAACGAAAACCGATTTTAATCTAGCAAAAGCCGAAACAAAGTTTTTAAAAAAAACCTTATATTAAATGGAATTATATAAAGCTACATAAGTCTAAAAACTAAATGCCAGAAAAGACTGAAACAAGTCTCTTTAAAATCTGTAAATTAATAACAGATTTTGTGAAATTTTCA
>JASAMX010001147.1:0-10720 GCA_030248175.1 Microlaimidae sp. YZB2_3 | reverse complement strand
TTGTAATTTCTTCATTGGTTCTGATTTTAAAAGAAAAACTATTATTTTGTATAATTGATTTAATTATTAAAAACATTGCTTTAACATAGTGATCTAAGTAATTTGTTCAGTAAGCAAGAGAGAAAGCCAACAGATAATTTACTCTAGTTCTTAAAGCAAAATAAAGGCAAACCCAATGTGGATGCACTATTTGTTTGTTTTTTAAACCTTTACCCTTCAGCTTTACATAAGCATTACCCCGACATTTTTTAAAATTTTTAAATTTGAATGCAGGCAATTGCTATTGCATCTTAAATTATGACAAAAAAACTCTGTGCAAAGGTGTTAAACCTTTCTTTTATTTCTGAATCTACATTCTATCGCCATCAGAAATATGTGGTTAAAGCTGTAAATGAAGTTTTTAATGAAAGTATAAACCAAGCCAGACTGGAGGTAAATAAATCTTTTTTAATATATATTCTTTTAATGTTAATAGTTATTGATACACACACATGTTTTTACATTAATTAAAATAATTAATTAAAATTAAATTCTTGTGTTTACACCGTTTTTATACCAGAATATTTATTCAATAAAATGTAGTATTATCCTGTGAAAAGAACATTTATGAAAGTTATGCTTTAAAAATATTTTGTTCCAGACACTATGCCAGAATTTTTATTCAATAAAATGTAGTATTATCATGTGAAAAGAACATTTAAGAGAGTTATACCTTAAAAATATTTTGTTGCAGACACTAAACCCCCTGACCTCTCTATAATTCAAAATTTTGAACCCTAAATGGATTCCCCTAAAAGCTAGAGCTTCCTCCTAAAATCAAAATGCAATTTACTGGTAATCACACCCCCTAGCTTCAGGACAGACCATGCTCACCTCTGATTGTAGAGCAGAGCCCCCTTCAGATTGGCATAAGTAATAATGTGAAAAAATGTGAAGGTCAAAATTGAAGGGTCCAAAATTTCAACCACAAGGATAATGGCTTCCCTCACACCCTTCTTTACCTTGAAGCTCTTAAAATGCCAGGGTGCAGCAAAATATTTTTATAAATATTTAGGTGTTGCAGAGAAAAAATGATGATGATTGATGTATTGCTATTAGCTGGAGATGGCAGGTAATTAATTTTTTTATAAAGTAAAATTAATAATTGGTGTTGCGGGAGCGCCACAGGGTGATTTAGCCCCATGGCACTGTGCCAACCATAATTAGAGAAGGTGAGTAAATTTTGAGATTCATGTTCATCTTCTTGTTATTATTATTATTATTCTAATGCTCAATTCTTAAAATCAATATTCCTCCTTTATTACTGATTGTTCAAAAATAAACATGGGCTCATTGGAAAGAAGAAAGAATTACACAACTTTCTTAGGAGCCGCTTTTTTGATTTAGGTCATTGTTATTTATTTATTGGTCAAAATAATAAATTGAAAAAATAGGCAAATAAAAACTCCCAACCGCTCAATAACAGCCTTTTGACAACGATAAGGATTGTACAGAGCAGACAACAAACAGGCCCTCATAGAAACCACACAGAAAAACAGACCGGTTTTAATTAGTGGCAGAAACAGAAGCAGTTCCCAGCGCCATCTGCTTCAACTGTGCAGAAAATGGCGAAAACAAAAGAGTATTTTTTTAATCTTGCATAAATGATGACAAATTAATTCAAAGTTTTATTAAAAAAATAATAATAAGTTTGGGTGGCAAGGGAGCGCCACGTGGTGGCTTAGCCCCACAATACTGTGCACACTATAATTAGAAAACGTTAGAAACTTTTTTAGGAATTTAACTTGGTATAGGGTAGTGCATTTAATTTCGGCACTTTTCCCAATTGGACATTTTTGATTTTGGACTATATCTTTGGTAATCCTGGACGCAATACGACGTTTGATAGCTCAAATGAGAGCTAATTATATGTAGATGACTGTCGTGAGCTTTTTATTTGTTATGTTGTGATATATTCATGTGAAATTGTGTGATTTATAAAATTGTTACTCATTTTTAGAACATGGGTATTTCATGATTACGTAATAAATTGGTTTAAAAATGAAACTGTCCTGGTAAAATTTAGTCTATTTTCCGAATTTTTAGTCCCCGTAGTTCTACGTTGCATCTGCGGTGAGTAATCGTTATAAAATAAATTAGTGTAATTTCGGCACACTATTTCTGTAGGTAAAAACGGGTTGAATTTAGTGGTAGGGGG
Organism: Microlaimidae sp. YZB2_3; assembly: GCA_030248175.1. NCBI lineage: Eukaryota > Metazoa > Nematoda > Chromadorea > Desmodorida > Microlaimidae > Microlaimidae sp. YZB2_3. Next base: position 8,523 of record JASAMX010001147.1, on the reverse strand, counting down.
GTAAATTGTAGTTGTAAATAGTTAAAAGACAACGTTGAAATGTGTAGGAGTCATAGCACTGCACTTAAACTCGATTAAGGGGGTCTTTTTAAAAAGTGCCGAAATTAAATGCACTTTTTTCCCAAATTTTCCTCATTTTGATACCATTTAGCATTTTAGCTGTAACTTTTTTCCAGTTACACGTTGAACAACAAGTAAAAGCTTAAATTAAAGAAAACTGTCTGGAGATAATGATAGGTTTTGAAATTTTTGAAAATGATGATTTTTTGACTGAGAAACAATCGATTGTTTGTAAAGTGCCGAAATTAAATGCATACATTTAATTTCGGCAATTTTCCATTTTTTTAAAAACTGATTTAATTAAGTAAAAAAACAACTTTTGTACAGTGAATTTTTTATGACGCAACGCAATATCGTAAAAGCTTTAAAATGAGCTATCAAACATAAAAATCAGGCCATACAGTGAAAAGTTACATTGGAAAAACGAAAAAGTGCCGAAATTAAATGCACTAACCTACCTTTAACCTTGGTCTAACCTTAGTGTTGCAGAGTGGCAACAACTTTAGCCACAAAATCTTAAGTATGGCTGGATGATTTTTCTTTAAAATCATATTTCTGCAATTTTTTGAAAAAAAAATTGAAATAATAGTTATATTTTAATATTTTTAAGTGGAAATGCTTAGTTTTAAAAGTGTAGGGAAGGCAAGGCCTAAAAAAATTAAAATTTGCAGCAAGAGTTAGGGTTCTTATGTTTTATAATTTTTTATATTTTTTGCCTTTATTTTGTAGAAACAAGTTGAAAGAAAATCTCATTCTTTTTATTCAAGTGGTTTTCAATATGCTGTTCAATTAATGAAACTTTACATTTTCATTATAGGTTTGATTCTGTGGGATATTCAGCAGATAAATGCACTTATACAATCATAGATATTACAAATAACAAGGTATTTTAAGATATTTTTGGATTTCTTAATATTGTATTTTTTCATATTGCTTTTATGTTGTATTTTTTGTCATATTATGTTTTTTATACTATAAGATAGAACAAGTAGAAATTATAATACAAAGTGAGCATTATAAGTTTCAAAACTATGACAAATAATCCATTCTATATAAATTGATTTTATGTTTAGTCTTATCTTCAATATAATTAGGGTAGTGCATTTAATTTTGGCACTTTTTCGTTTTCCCAATGCAACTTTTCACTGTATGGCCTGATTTTCATGTTTGATAGCTCATTTTAAAGCTTTTACGATACTGCGTTGCGTAATAAAAAATTCATTGTACGAAAGTTGTTTTTTACAAACAATCGATTGTTTCTTAGTTAAAAAATCATCATTTTCAAAAATTTAAAAGTCTATCACTATCTCCAGACAGTTTTCTTTAATTTAAGCTTTTACTAGTTGTTCAACGTGTAACTGGCAAAAAGTTACAGCTAAAATGCCAAATGGTATCAAAATGAGCAAAATTTGGAAAAAAAGTGCATTTAATTTTGGCAATTTTTAAAAGGACCCCCTTAATCGAGTTTAAGTGCAGTGATATGACCCCTACACATTTCAACATTGTCTTTTAACTATTTACAACTACAATTTAACACGCGACCATTTAATTCAACCCGTTTTTACCTACAGCAATATGTGTGCCGAAATTACACTATTTTATTTTATAACGATTGCTCACCACAGACGTAATGTAGAACCACGGGGACTAAAAATTCGGAAAATAGACTAAATTTTACCAGGACAGTTTAATTTTTAAACCAATTTTTTGCGTAATCATGAAATGCCCATGTTCTGAAAACGAGTAACAATTTTGTTTTTCATAAATCACACAATTTCACATGAAAATAGCATAACAAATAAAAAGCTTACTACAGTCATCCATATAATTAGCTCTCATTTGAGCTATTAAACGTTGTATTCCGTCCAGAATTACCAAAGATATAGTCCAAAATCAAAAATGCCCAATTGGGAAAAGTGCTGAAATTAAATGCACTACCCTATTTATACAACAAATTTAAAAAAAACTTTAAATAATAGCAAAAAACAAGCAATTAATTTTTTTTTGCTTCAACAATCAATGTTTATAATTGATTTATAATTAAACACCTCTTTTATGCAAATCATTATTCATCAGGTTGTTGCAAGTCAGTCAATGTCCCGAAAAAATTTTAATGCCAGTCAAATAAAGAAAATTAGCAGCAGTGGAATGGAACATTATCTGGCTATAGAACTGCTAAAAGAGCTGGTGGAATTTTTTCCCACAAAAAAAATTTATTTTGTGTCAGATGCAAATCTAACCATTGCCAAAACCCTGCGCACAGATCCAGTTTTAAAAATGAAGGTTTGTCTCACTAATTTTAAAATTCCCTAATTCTTTTTTAAACCATTTTTTAAATACAGACTAGTATAAGGAACCTGAAATCATGGTCTTGCAACTGGGAGGTCCACAAAGGCAAAAGGTATGACATGATGGTCTCAGGAATGAGAGACAGAACATGACAGAAAGTCCCACTAGATTGTATTTTAATGATTTGTGTTGCAAACATTAAAAAAACAATATCTTAGCAGCAGTAAGAAGTGTGCTAATCAATTAAATAGAAACAAATAAAATAGTTAAACGATTTGAAAAATTTTGAAATCATATGTTAAAGATAATAATAATACATTTTACTCCTTTTTTTGTACTCTTTAAAGTTGAATTTTTTTCAATTTATAATTTTTAAATCTCATTTTTTTATTAATAATGTTTGTTAATTATTAAGTTTTTTAGATTTTCCATTTTTACGATGTCTGGCATACCATGAAGATCATTAAAAAGCAGTTATACAATGGAATCAAAAATAAGGAGGCTCCACTAATACTGTGGATTGAGCCTGTTGCAAACTATCTTTGGTGGCTGTGTTGGTGGATGTCAACAACAAACACGCCAACAGAACAAATGGCTGAAATGATTGACACCATTTTACTTCATGTAGTGGACAATCATGAGCAGTAAGTTTTATTTTAGAAAAAAATAATATATTAAAAATAATAGACTATTTATAAATAATGAATATGAATATAAATTCTTGTTTTTAAACAATAAATACTGGATTTTATTGAATTTTTAGGGCGTTAAAAGGGGGTATTCAGATGTAGTGAGGATGTAAAAAGCCAGTCTGATTTCTGTTAAAAATGATTTTTTTGGAAAAAAATTAATGAAAAAAAATTGTGCCTACACTTTTCTTGATGGGGGAAAATTGGTCCCATTTTAAACTGTTGTTGGTGTTTAGAGTAAAAAGGAATTGAAGCTTTGAGGAAGGGTCCCTGAGCCTTCTTTGTTCTTCTAAGCAGACCTGTGCACTGCCCCCAGGGGTTTTATTAGGGGAGGGCCATTTGAAAATGGGGAAGTGGGTGGGACATGTTAGGCAACTTTTTTGAAATGGGGGTAGGGGAAATCAGGGAGAAAGAAAAAAAAAGAGAAAAAAGAAGTGAAAATGAAAAAAAGGGAGACAAAAGCGTGAAAATAAGGTAAAAATTGGTCTAAAATGGGCCAAAAAGCATCATTGAAATAGGCTAAAAACTGCAAAAAAGGCAATGATGGCGTCATAATAGGTCAAAAATGGTGTCATAATATTTGGGTATTTTTTTATTTTTGGACAGTGGGTAAATCCTTCAAAAAAGAGGTGGGGGGCATTTCCAAACCGTGCACAGGTCTGCATATAACCCGTACTCAACCGGTCCAGTTCTAGAACTGTTCAGAACAGGTTCTAGAACTGTTCCGAACAGTTTTAGAACTGTTCGGAACAGTTCTAACTCGGAAGTTCTAACTCGTTTTAGAACTGTTCGGAACAGTTCTAAGTTCGGAACTGTTCGGACGGTGTTGGTGTACTTTCCAGTTTGCCCAAATTTGTGAGAAATTCGGCATTTGAAAATGCCGAAGTTGTACTTTGGTGCATTATAAAAGTCACCGAAACATTTTCCAACACTTATCACGTGATTTTATTGTGTATTTCTGTTGTTTTATGTGTTTAAATATCATTTGCGAAGTTTTATTTATTTTTTGATTTTGAGAACTGCAAATCAGTCCTAGAACTGTTCTAGAACTGTTCGGAACAGGTTCTAGAACTGTTTCGAACAGTTCTAGAATGCATAGCACAGGGGCATGTAGAGTACCGGTTAAGAATACAGTTTTATCTAAATTTACATTTCAATAACATTATTTTAATTTATCTTAATTTTTATTTAAATTTTCTAGATGTGTACATGAGCCACTTACATCTGAAAAAAGAGCTGCAACGGCTTACTTAGACAGCAATAGCCGGGATTACAAGTTACTAAAAGATACACTTGAAAGCAAACGTATCAGAAGCTATCTCTTTCAGTGTCGGGAAAATCTTTTTTCTTCCCAAAATGAAGTACAATAATTACATAATTTTAAATCTAAATTATTAAAAATAAATAGTTTAAATTATTTAAAAATTAATTTAATGATGATTTTAATTTACAAAAGATAGATTATTGGGCATTCTTTAAGTATAACCCTTTCAATTACATGGACTACTTTAAGTATAAAAGAACTAGGAGTTTAAAAATACACCAGTTTAAGTTTGCAGCAACAAGTATTTACCTATTATCAAATTTTTTTATTACCTATAATCAATTGTTTTTAATAATTTAAAAAATTTTGAAAAACATTTTTTTATAGAAGTATGAATTATTATTAGTAGTAGCAAAATTTCCATTGTTTTTTATTGATGTGTTTAGGCTCTGCATGCAAGCATGCGAATGTATGCTGAAAAAAGACACAATTTCAATGAAATTAATTATGATAGCTGTGTGAAGGTAGCTGTAATCGATCACAATTACAATGTTAACAGGTAATCTTTTTTCAAGGATTTTTACAGATTATAACAAAAAAAACAAAACAAGGACATAGCAAAAAGAAAAGAGCATTATTTTCCCCAGTATTTTAAAACTGGTGGTCATTTCTGTTTACAAGACTAAGCAACTGTTATTTTATAGAGAAACTTATACTTATAGAGAACCCCAGTTGGATGCAGCAGGAAACGAACTGTATAAGATTGCCTTTAAAAAAGGAATTCCGTCAACCAAGCTGGTGGCAAATCGCATGTTTAAAAAGAAATCATATGGTTTTCAAATGGAAATAATAAATTTGAGTAAAACTTGTGAAATTTTATTGGAAATCTAAGCAAATTTCCGCAAATAATGCTTCAAATAAGAAGTATTAGTTTTTAGTAAGTAAAAAATCTTAAAGAAATTAATAGGCAATTTGATAGTTATTTATTAAAAATAATGGAAATAAATAAGGTACTTTGCATAGCTAACTTATTAAACACTCCTCAAGAAATACAAAAAAAATCTCAGCCCTTTGTTAACAAATAGTATTTAAAACCTCAGAAACCCACTTTTCTTTCTGGAAATTGGTTTAGGGTTGACGTTGAGCCCCTCTTTCTAAAATCTTGGCTTGCATTTCTGGGTTAGGTTATAATTTTTTCAGAAACGTTTATTGTGTAGATAACAAAAAAGAAATAACTGTTTGTTAAAATTTGAATGAATAGTTTCACATTTTGTTTAGTGTATTATTGTGTTGACCTTGACCCTATTTGTGATTGAAACTAATAATGAATATTTTTTACTGTTTGAATTTACAAGATTACATACAATTGAACTGCTAGCATCCTCTTATTTTTGACATGTTTGTAATAATTTGTAGCAAGTGCACAGTCTATGGACAAGAAAAGCGACTTTAGAAAAAAATATTTCGCATGCCAATCAAGCTGAACCTTTGGAAAATGATGAGGAAGAAGAGGATGTAAGTTTTTATGAACAAAAAATTGTGTTGCAAAATAGAAAACAGTAATCAGAAAAAAGTGCAGAGTGCTCTTTTCCTTATATTAAATGGGTTAAGCCACTGAGCCATTGACCATTGTTGATGGCCTATGCTGGAAAAACAAATTTGTAAATAGCTCCTTTGCCAATGGAAACTATATAAATTTTTGGTAACCATACAATTCAACATGTTTTTCTGATATTATATAAACCGAAAAAATTAGAGTCTAAAGTTAGATGACGTATATGAAACATTTTTTAAATGTTTTTATTTTTTTTTAAAAAGTAAAGCATATCTTTTGTTTAAAGTTCAACATAAAAACCTACAGAGCACAATGAATTAGCCTAACTAATATTTTAGATCGAAATAGCAAAAGAACGAGCTGTCGATAAACTTAAAACCAGACTTTTGTATCAACAAACACAGGAAATTGAGTACAGAGAAAGAGTTCAAAAAAGAAGAAGTCTTCAATTTGACCTTGAAATGAAAAGTAGAGTGACCACTGAGGGTAGAAGCAGGAAAAGAAAAAGAAGTGAAGACGATGGCAGTGATGACTCACTGCCTCCAGGACCCCCACAACCCCCAGCTGCGGGAAGTAGTCATGGAAACACAGGGGCTTATTTATCAGGTAAAAAACACAAACTATATTAACTTAATGTTTGACTATTAAAATAATTAATTATTGTTTTTGCATAAAATAAGCTCACAAAACAAACCGCCACCCTTTGAGGTTTTTTCTTGGATGAGGTGAAGGGGGGTGGGGGCAGAGCCCTTTCCTGTCCCCCCAAAGCGTTTTTAATACTACCCTCCCCCCACCCAAAAATAAAATCATGAAACATTCAGTACAACCCTGTTTATTTTAGCCATGTAAGTTATTATCCAGATGGCTAAGAGCTGTAACAGTTACTTCTGTTCCTTCTCACTTAAGATTTGTGAGCTATCTGACTAGAAAAAACAATTGCTTATTATAGGTGCATTCAGAGAGGAGCTATTTTTGTCCACTTTCTATATAAAAAGTTCTTGAAAAATCTTGTCAAAAAAGAATTATGACATTAAATTTATAAATTTCAATTTTTTTGTTTTTTTTAGGATTCAGTGGTGCTCAGCCAACACAAGCTGTTTCTCCGAATGAGCAACATTACTACCCAGAATCAAGTAATTATAATATAAAATTTTAAACGGTGTCTTATGCCTCAAAATTACAAGTACTTTTTAAATTTGAAAAGATACCATCTAGGACTGCCTCCTAGGTTTTTAAATTAATCAGGATAAAGCTTCCCTTGTTTGAGTCTTAGAAGTTATAGAAGTTATAGAATGTTATAGAAGTTTTATTAAAAAACTTAATTAGACACAAATGTAATATAGCATGAATCACTAATTTTTTAGGTTCAAGCCAAGAACTGCATATTTTGGAAAAAGTGGGATTTAATGCAAAAGTAAGTAACTAATGATTTTAAGGCCCTCTAAATTTAGTTAAATTGACAGTCATCCCAATTGGTACCAACGTTTGTTAATTAATAGTCATAACTAAATATGAAGTGGTTTGGAATTTATAGTCTATACAAAAATGACAAGGACTGAAAGCAAAATTCAAATTTTGAAATGTTATGTCTTCATAACAAGGGGTTAGAATATGTGATAGGCATATTGGAGCATAGCTCAGACTCTTGACTATTTTTTGGAAAGATTAGAAAAAATTGCTTTCTATGATGTCATTACTATGGCTAATGTGTAGGAAAAATAATAATTAATTAATTGATCTGGTTGTAGAACTTAATCTGTCTGACCTATGGACAGCCTGGAAAAGCCCCGCCCAATTTTATTGGAGGATTTGCCCCCCTGTTTTATTGCTCTCCTCCTGTCAAAAAGTAAAAAAAAACACCCCAAAATTATGGCATGATTTTTGACCTATTATGACGCCATCATTGTAAAAAGTTTGCATTTAGCCTATTGCAATGTGTTTTAAGCCATTTTAGACTTATTATTATCTTATTTTCACTTTTTTTGTTTCTTTTTTCTTCTTTTTTTCTCTTTTTTTTTCTTTCTCCCCTGCTTGCCCCCTGTTTCAAAAAAGTTGCTCCCCCATGCCCCCCTTTTGGAATAGCCCCCCCCCAATAAAACTCTGGGGAGGGGATGCAGTGCACAGGTCTAATCTGTAGAATTATTCATCTAGTCATATTGTTTTTAGTTTGCAACATCAGGTTTTCTCAGTGTTTACGTAAAAATGAGCAAGAAAAGAAGGAAAGAAATCGATTCTTTTGGAGGTAATAATAATAATAATAAAAATAATAAAATTACATTTTTTTGCACCAATAATAGAGATGCATTGTACCACCATTTTAATTGGTCCAATAGCTTGTGCTCATGCCATGGTTATTGGTCAGGTGCCGGTGTCATAATGTAATTTAGAATTGTAATTGTAATTGGGATAATTGAAGTGTTTGAATGTTTTAAACTTTCTTAGACAGTCAGTAAGACATTTTTTGTCAATATAATTTCTCATGGTATCTGGTGCCATTTTTTACCCACACAAAACAACTAATATTAAAAACTAAAAAATAAGAATATTGAAGCCTGTGTTTGGTTTAAAAATGACCCCTTTGTAGCATTAGTAGATGTGCCTCCTCCTTTCTTTCCCCATCTCTTCTATTCCCCTGCTTAATAAAAGAAATTAATATTATTTCCTAG
>JASAMX010001146.1:0-64013 GCA_030248175.1 Microlaimidae sp. YZB2_3 | reverse complement strand
TTTCGTGTTCGCCCAGTTTTTGTCTCCCCGCGTTAGCGCCCTAGGTTTTTAAAAATAAATCTTTTTATTAAATTCTTTGTTTTAGGTTTTTAATTAAAACGCGGTGTTGCGCGGTTGCTCATGCGAGCGGGGCTCGCCTCAAATTACTCGCCCGGTTGGTCGGTTGTTTTTGCGGTAATTCAACGCGCGGTGCTAATCAGTCACCACGCGCGGGGCCGGGGTTTAGTGGTCTTTTTGTTTAATATAAAACTAGCTCCCGTTTAAAAAAGTCGTTGGTTTTTTAATCTTCAACAACAACTACGGCTGCGGGAAATCAAACAAGAAGAACCAGACGGCCCTGAAGCAGGAACCTATTCCTGTCTTCCACCCTAAGAATTTATTATATTTTTGAAAATATTTTTATATCTACAATAGGCCCTTAGTTTGATTCCGAGCAGTCCTCCGTGGGATTCTCAAGCGACCAACCGGCAGCTGAACATTAGACTAAAACTTTTTTACTGTTTGAGCTCCGGAGCAACGCCGCGTCGGAGCAGAGTTAGATTTTTCAGAGTTCGTTCTTTTTAGTTAGTAAAAATAGGTAGGCGCTAACCCCCCGTTAAGTCCCTTGGCTTTTTCTGGCGGGTTTCCCCTTTTGGCGTTTCCCAGGCAACGCAGGCCTTTAACGTTTTAATTGTAGCGCGGCTAAAAGCCAACTTTTCGTATTAAGTTCCCCCCTTTTTCGCCAAAAAGGCCTAAATTCTCAAAGGTGTCTTTTCACCCCATTTTAGTTACCTCCTTAGGTTAAGTTTAAACGTTTCCGCGCATTTTTCTAAAACCTTTTCTAGGCTAAGTCGCGCCCCGTGCCGTTTGTCCATGTCTAGGCTGTTTCAATTCTTGTGTAACGTGTAAAAGGGCCTCGGTATCATGAATTTTGTGGCCACCAGTAAAAACATGCCTTTTTAAACTTGTTCAAACGCAAAACGTTACTAATTATTAATTCAGTTATTTTTGTGAACTCATAACTCTGTCTCTGGCGACGGTACTCCCACCGGAGGGAGATCACACAGACAAACAGACACACAAACATCTTAAGCACATAAGCACTTCTCTTCAAACCGAAGCTTGTTTTGGCGTTCGATCCGTGTGACCCCTTGGACTGGAAGCCCCCTCACAAATTTGGGCGTCACATAACTGGAGCCGATAACGGGAAGATATGGCAAATCCATGAGTCGTTGCGGTTTTCGTGTTTGCCCAGTTTTTGTCTCCCCGCGTTAGCGCCCTAGGTTTTTAAAAATAAATCTTTTTATTAAATTCTTTGTTTTAGGTTTTTAATTAAAACGCGGTGTTGCGCGGTTGCCCATGCGAGCGGGGCTCGCCTCAAAATACTCGCCCGGTTGGTCGGTTGTTTTTGCGGTAATTCAACGCGCGGTGCTAATCAGTCACCACGCGCGGGGCCGGGGTTTAGTGGTCTTTTGTTTATTATAAAACTAGCTCCTGTTTAAAAAAGTCGTTGGTTTTTTTTATCTTCAACAACAACTACGGCTGCGAAAATCAAACAAGAAGAACCAGACGGCCCTGAAGCAGGAACCTATTCCTGTCTTCCACCCTAAGAATTTATTATATTTTTGAAAATATTTTTATATCTACAATAGGCCCTTAGTTTGATTCCGAGCAGTCCTCCGTGGGATTCTCAAGCGACCAACCGGCAGCTGAACATTAGACTAAAACTTTTTTACTGTTTGAGCTCCGGAGCAACGCCGCGTCGGAGCAGAGTTAGACTTTTTTAAGAGTTCGTTCTTTTTAGTTAGTAAAAATAGGTAGGCGCTAACCCCCGTTAAGGCCCTTGGCTTATTCCGGTGGGTTCCCCTTTTTTGGCGTTTCCCAGGCAACGCAGGCCTTTAACGTTTTAACTGTAGCGCGGCTAAAAGCCAACTTTTCGTATTAAGTTCCCCCCTTTTTCGCCAAAAAGGCCTAAATTCTCAAAGGTGTCTTTTCACCCCGTTTTAGTTACCTCCTTAGGTTAAGTTTAAACGTTTCCGCGCATTTTTCTAAAACCTTTTCTAGGCTAAGTCGCGCCTCGTGCCGTTTGTCCATGTCTAGGCTGTTTCAATTCTTGTGTAACGTGTAAAGGGGCCTCGGTATCATGAATTTTGTGGCCGCCAGTAAAAACATGCCTTTTAAATTCGTTCAAACGCAAAACGTTACTAATTACTAATTCAGTTATTTTTGTGAACTCATAACTCTGTCTTCGGCGACGGTACTCCCACCGGAGGGAGAACACACAGACAAACAGTCACACAAACATCTTAAGCTCATAAGCACTTCTCTTCAAACCGAAGCTTGTTTTGGCGTTCGATCCGTGTGACCCCTTGGACTGGAAGCCCCCTCACAAATTTGGGCGTCACATAACTGGAGCCGATAACGGGAAGATATGGCAAATCCATGAGTCGTTGCGGTTTTCGTGTTTGCCCAGTTTTTGTCTCCCCGCGGTAGCGCCCAAGGTTTTTAAAAAAAAAAATTTTTATTAAAATATTTTTTTTAGGTTTTTTATTAAAACGCGGTTTTTCGCGGGTTCCCATGCGAGCGGGGTTCGCCTCAAATTACTCGCGGTTGGTCGGTTGTTTTTGCGGTAATTCAACGCGCGGTGCTAATCAGTCACCACGCGCGGGGCCGGGGTTTAGTGGTCTTTTTGTTTAATATAAAAATAGCTCCCGTTTAAAAAAGTCGTTGGTTTTTTTTATCTTCAACAACAACGACGGCTGCGGGAATCAAACAAGAAGAACCAGACGGCCCTGAAACAGGAACCTATTCCTGTCTTCCACCCTAAGAATTAATTATATTTTTGAAAATATTTTTATACCTTCGTTAGGCCCTTAGTTTGATTCCAAGCAGTCCTACGTGGGATTCTCAAGCGACCAACCGGCAGCTGAACATTAGACTAAAACTTTTTTACTGTTTGAGCTCCGGAGCAACGCCGCGTCGGAGCAGAGTTAGATTTTTTTAAGAGTTCGTTCTTTTTAGTTAGTAAAAATAGGTAGGCGCTAACCCCCGTTAAGACCCTTGGTTTTTTCCGGCGGGTTTCTCTTTTTGGCGTTTCCCAGGCAACGCAGGCCTTTAACGTTTTAATTGTAGCGCGGCTAAAAGCCAACTTTTCTTATTAAGTTCCCCCCCTTTCGCCAAAAAGGCCTAAATTCTCAAAGGTGTCTTTTCACCCCGTTTTAGTTACCTCCTTAGGTTAAGTTTAAACGTTTCCGCGCATTTTTCTAAAACCTTTTCTAGGCTAAGTCGCGCCCCGTGCCGTTTGTCCATGTCTAGGCTGTTTCAATTCTTGTGTAACGTGTAAAAGGGCCTCGGTATCATGAATTTTGTGGCCACCAGTAAAAACATGCCTTTTTAAATTCGTTCAAACGCAAAACGTTACTAATTATTAATTCAGTTATTTTTGTGAACTCATAACTCTGTCTTCGGCGACGGTACTCCCACCGGAGGGAGAACACACAGACAAACAGTCACACAAACATCTTAAGCTCATAAGCACTTCTCTTCAAACCGAAGCTTGTTTTGGCGTTCGATCTGTGTGACCCCTTGGACTGGAAGCCCCCTCACAAATTTGGGCGTCACAGTATTATGGTGTTTATTAAGGTAATTTTAACCATTACCTGCCTCTGCCTGCCTGTCAACATAATTTTGACTTGTATTTTTTGTAGTTATTTTTATTATATAATGATTGACATTTTTACTTACTTAATTGCTTATTAAATTCAATTCAAAGGTGACGGGCACATCAAATGGTGGAATGCTGAGGAGGCTTGAGATTTTCGAGCTTTATATTGGCTAATTTCAAGTCAAAAAAGCATTTTCCCTCATTTTTTATCAAAAAAAAAAAAAAAAAAAAAAACACGGGCTTTATTTAATTATGAACGACAAAGGTTTACTATGGATTTTTTCTGTATACTTAAAATAAACTAGCGTTTAAATAAATAAACAATTAAAAATACTTTGAAGACAGGGTGATTTCAGCGTCTAACCGTTTTCCATGGCTCTCTCGGCGTAATTTCTCACCACTAGTTTCTCTGTATCCTATGTTTAGTTTTCTTTTACGCTTTTCTGGTGAAATTGTTCTGTAAACAACATTTTTTTTAAATAACAATCAAAACAACAGGATGAAAAAACTTGTAATCGTGTTAGAAACTGAGCAGAAATTAACACATCTAATTTTGCAAAAATGGTGCAAAAATGCCTAATGGCTGTAAATTATTTTTTAATTACATTTAGTGTTTTTTATGTTTTTTTTTGTTTAAAAATTAGAAATTTTGAAGTTGTTGTTTGTTACTTTGCCTAAATTTAGCTTCTTTAGGCAAATTATGAAAAGGGCAGGTTGCGATAAAAGTAATGGAATAATAATGCACAGCATGAAATAGAAATTAAATAAATCCTAAATGCGTTATCTTTTTTAACCTGTAAATACAAGAAATTTTGTTTTGAAAAGCTACCATACATAAAAATAAGCAAAGGACGGGTCCTACCTACCAAATAGCCTCGAAATTCTCCTCTCCTTTAGAAAAAAAATCCAGCCCTTTTTCTTTTCTTAAAACTTTTAATTTTTTACCCCTACTCCCCTCAAGAATCTAACCCTCCCCCTTCCTCTCCTTTTAGAAAATTTTAAGGTATAATATTTTTATAATCTAACTTTTTTTTACCAAAACCGTATTTTTAAAGACAAATCGCTGTTCCTATACTTTTTATGGGTAAACACATGATTTTTTGCAATAAATTGTAGTGCTATTCTGTAAAAACTACAATTAATAGTTAAAAAGTGTTTTGCTGCAGATATTAGACAGCCCCCTTTTTCTGACATCCTCTAGATTTTAATTAAATGTTTCACCTGTATTGACTTTTTAGAAACAAAACATTTCGGACCCAACCCTCTGGCCTGGGACCTCCTGCTAGATTAGATTTTAAAATTTTATTTACTTCGGTGACTGTTTTCATCTATGCAAGCCATACAAAACAATCTTAAATGTAACATGCAATAACAACTATTTTGAGCTATTCACAAGCACAACCAACACCATAGATGAGAAAGGAGGGCCCCAGGGGTCGGGTCCACGCGTCCACCCCTCCCCCCCCCCCTAGCCTCGAAATTTTGGCACCCCTCTAGACGAAAAATCTGAGGGGTCTCCCCTTCCCCCAAATTTCCGAATTTTTTACCCCTTACTCTTTGAGCAAGAATTGAAAAGCTGACCCCCTCCCTTCTCCATCGTGAAAATTTTTTGGTACTTTTTTATACTAAATTTTATTCCAAAAACGTGAATTTTGAGGCACCTGATTCCATGCTTTTACACCCTTTTTTATAAATGAGAATATTGCTTTTTATACAATAAAATTTAGAATTATCCTATAAAAAGAACAATTATTAAAGTTATTATGGTTTAAAACTGGGTTCTATGTGTTTTAACAGTTTTTAAAAAAATTCCGTTCAAAGCTTTCTCAGTATTAATCAACACTAAAAAAACGACTTTTTCTTGACACTTCAAAATTCTTAGAGCGCTGTTAATGTTTTAAATAACCAACTTACACTTTAGAATTAGCGTTTTCCACCAGCATTCGAACTACTTTTAGTCGCTGCTCAAGGCGGGCGCAAGCGTCGCGCGATACTCCCAACGGAAGTTGCTCGTCCCGAATTGGGATGAACTCTTAAAGGGCTGGGTTATTTCCTGCCAGTATTCTTCCGCGTTCCTCAACGCTTTCCGAGAAAACGTCCACTGCTTCCTGGAAGGAAAAGTGAGTGTTCCATCGCTTGGGTTGTGAAAGACATTTTGTCCTGAGAGAGAATCTCATCTCATTCATTAAATTAGCCTTATAGGTAATTAAGTTAATAGACGGCACGACACGGAAATGGGGAAGCATAATATGGGCATACGGGGGGGGTTGGGGGGGGGGGGGGTTAACCCCCTCCCCCCAAATTCTGAGAGTGGGGTTTAACCCCCCCCCCCACTCACAAGTGGGGGAAGAAAAAGTTAACTCTCTATTTGGAAAATGAGAAAAAAAATGTCTTTAAAATGACTTCTAACTGCCTCCAAACTTAAGTTTGAAGGTCAAAATGAAATGTTTTAAGCAATAAAAAAACGAAAAATGCAATAAAAAGGGCTTTTGATGAAAATTAGTGTTTTTAACCTATTTTCCCTTCAAAATCCAAAAACGATATGGTAAAATGCACTCCAGAAAAAAAACGATACTGGTATTTTGGTTTGGCATTTTTACCCCCTGACAAATTGGGGTTTAACCCCCACTCCGGACCATAACTTGCCCATGTATGGGGGAAAGGACTTAAATAATATAATCAACCCTTAATTCTTCTAAGAAAAACACAACTCATTTCAACTCAAGCAACAAAAAACATGGGACCACCCGTGCCCCAGATTTTGGAAAATTAAATAAGGGTTATTAAAAATGTTTTTACCCCTAAAGACTTAAAGCTTTGACTGTAGATAAAAATAATGAGTGTCTTAGAAATAAACAGTTTAAAAGTACAATGCAAAGAACTTTTTGTATTAAAATAACGTGTTTAGCATTCTTTGTCAAAAAACCTTTATGGGTAAATTACGATTCTTTAAAAGACAACAACAACAACCTCATCCGTACTGAACTTGTTCATGCAGGGTCTGTACAAAAAGCCTATGGATCAATTGATGTTGTCCTTTGCCAGCAACCAGGGTTTCGTTCAACCCTGGTTTGGTTTGTTCCGTCTGGCACGCTCCTCGCCTTGCTCACCCCTCTTCCCACTCCTGGGAGGAGATCAGCAACCGCGGCGTTCGTCCAAAGGTCTTCTGGTTGAAGGTGGTATTAATGTGTGTGCATGTGAAAAGATGTTGTGTTGCGTGTGTTTGTGTTTTGCATAGCGGGCAGTTTGGTTGTGTGGATCAATTGATCGTGTGCGTTGTCGTTGATATGAGATGTAAGACATTTGCCCATGACGTTCTGTAAAATTTTTGGATATGAATGAAATTCTTAAAAATTAAAACTTTAAAGCATCCATCAACAAGACTTACTATTAAAATAAAATAAGATAAAATTTAGCTCTCCATTAAAAATGATATTGATAAAATTTAGCTTGATTTTAAAATTTTTTCTTCGCGTTGAGCATTGAATTTAAGTTTTCAAAACAATTTTATTTTTACAAAGGTTTTTTTTCAATTTTAGGGCAATTTAGCACTTCACTTTTTTTTCGGGTTGTGTTTTAAAATGGAGTGGGGTTTGCCAATATTTTGTCCTAAAGGGTAGATTTAGATAATCATAGTTCTACTTTTCGATATATTTTAACTTATTATGCGGAAACTTACCACTGAATGAAGGCTCATGTCCTTAAAAGGTTGGTCCTGCAAGAGTTCCAAAGTTTCATCCGCGTCTAAGAATCCCTGGCCTCGGGGGTCCAAGAAAGCCGCCACTCGCTCTGCCGTTTCTTTCGGCATTGACTCTTTTTATGGGGTTGGGATGAGTTGATCAACAAAACAAAATCAAACCAAGCCAAAATTGGAAATGGTGTTTATTTTGACTTGAAAAGTTGAAGGCAGAATAAACCGGGTATTGAGACGAAAAAAACAATGATGGGTTTTTAATGTTTTCAGGGAAAAATGTAAAATACAGGATTTGAAACTGATACAAATATTTTAAGTATCATCTCACAGAAAGCTTTCACTGCAAAGCGTTTCATAGTGAAAGTGTCCAAATAAAAAACCAAAAGTTTTGATTTCGATTGATTGAATTTTTTTTAGATTTTTGTTTTAATGGCATTTCGACCTAACGAAAAAGTACAAAAGTTTTTTAATTCGAAAAACGCTTTTAGTTTGCCGAAAATCGAGCTTGTTTTTCTGACACTTTGACGGAAGTAGATACCCGGTTTTAGATTCGATAATATAAACTTTCAACAAATTGGTGGATTTTCTCAGCAATTTTGCGCAATTGAGCACAAGATTTGAGCCAATTTTTCTGATCATAGTGTACACAATATAAATGAGCATGAAACAATTTCTTCCAGTCAAGTGATTCATAATTTGGTTGTATTTATCATTTATGTCTGGGTCACGTGAATGACGTGATGCAAAACGGGTATGTTATTTGATCGCTCAACCAAACCTATTTGGAGTATTTCCGACACAAATTCGCCGCTGAGTTTTGGATTTTTTGTGGAAGATTTTTGCTTCAGTCGTTTTTCTAACAAAGCCAATTGTACGCTCATTCCGTCTAAAAAAAATAAAGTTAGCCGCTTTTTTGTTTTTTATATATCTCAATCTACCTTATATAAAATAACAAGAGATCCTGCTCTCATATTTTACCTTCGGCAATATCAAATCTTGGTTTTCCTGCCACAAGTGTAAAAAATAATATTTTGTAAAAAGATATAAGAAATGGTTCTCATTATTGACAGTATTACAATACATCTCAACAGTGTATTTTCTGTTTTACCTATTTACCCAAGCAAAGGCTAAATTATGATATTGATTTTTAATACCTATACCAAAAACCAAAACAAGGTTTATAATATTCAACTGCTGACATAATGATAGGAATATCATGTACCATAATAAATTGAAAGTTAACAAAAAAATTTTTTTGTATATAAAAAAACCTTTTGAAGCATGTATAAAGTTAGTAAAGTTAACAACCTTATCAACTTACTTGAGCTTCCATAGTGTGATGAACTTGGCCACCGATGGTAAACAATATCACTTAACTCCTTTAATGAACAGTTAACCAGCTGGCGGTAATTGTCAACAGATATCCTTTGTCTATACTGGCACCAACGTTACTAACCTTTATACTTGTGGGTGGGTATCTTTCCGGATTTGGGGACGTAGGTAATCTTATAAAAGCATGGCTTTGGGTTTGGAGAAAATTTTTTAAATGAGGATAGTAGCACAACCCACGCAACCTCTTTTTTGCCTAACATTTGATTAATATTATTGATAAATTAACGTAAAATCGACACACCCACTGATTATTTGTTTTTGTTGGATACCGTTGACACTTTACCTGACCAATCGTCATTGCCGCTAACTTCTGTTGAAACTGGAAATCTGTCAAGTTTTCACTCTAAAATTGGGAACAAATTATATCTTTGGGTGTAGCTTTTAGCCGCTCTTCTCACTTTTCGACATGTTTTATATTACTTAAAATTTTCCTGGATAGAGGGAGCGAAAAGGATCCTTTGAGAATTCCAACGGCGGTTAAGGAGTCAAAACAAAAAAATTTGGAGGGAGGAAGCGGCCCCTTTAATTTTTTTTCTGGGGGGGGGGCCGAATTTTTGAAGCCGAAGGGTCTTGAATTTTAAGAACAGTCCTTAGAAAACACCACTACTTTCAAAAACTTATTATATTTATCTCGGGAAAATTTTAAGCAGACCTATGCACTGCTCCCCGGGTTTTATTGGGGGGCGGCAATTCCAAAACGGGGGCACGGGGTGCAACTTTTTTGAAACGGGGAAAGCAAACAAGGGAGAAAGAAAAAAAAGAGAAAAAAGAAGGGAAAAGGGAAAAAAGGAACAAAAAAGCGAAAATAAGATAAAAATAGGTCTAAAATGGCTTAAAATACATTGAAATAGGCTAAAAACTACAAAAAAATTCGCGATGATGGCGTCATCAAACGTCAAAAATGGCGTCTTAATTTTAGGGTACCTTTTAATTTTTTACTGGGGGGAGAACAATACAACGGGGGGCAAATCCTCCAATAAAGCGGGGGGGGGGGCATTTCCAGACCGTGCAGAGGTCTGTTTAACTACTTTTTTATATTAAATTTTCTTCCAAAAACGTGAATTTTTAACACAAATTCATGTTTTTACACCCTTTTTATCCTCAATATCACTTTTTATTAAATAAAAGGTAGTATTATCTTATAAACACCTATTATTAAACCTTTAATAGTTTAAAAGTGTTTTGTTTCGGAAATTATGCCAACCTGAACGCCCTCTAAGTTTCAAAATCTTCCACCCCGGGTCGACCCCCCCCCTAGAAAACTAGGGCTCCGACCTCTCGTAGATTTTAAATGTCATTTACCCGGGTAAACACCCCCTCGGCTTTTTGACTGGTTTCATCTAAAATTAATGAACATAAAATGAACACGGTCAAAAAGCTAAAGAGGGGGGATCGGGGATGTAAGTGTGGGTTCCACTTAACTTTTGTATACAGTGTGGGTATAGCCGCCAGAACCCCTTTTTTGTGAATACCAGGCTCTGTCAATGTCTGTGAATGTAAACTAAGGAAAGCATGTTTTTACCGCTGAAAAACATTAGATAATTGTTACTAGGCCAAAAATTAGTGTATTATACAGTTTTATTAAAGTTTATCTGTTTTTTTAACTTTTTTCTAAAAATTACGTTTTTTAAACCCTCAAATTTTTTTTTACTAAAATCCATCTCCCTCAAAAAATGAAAACACTGGATTTTGAAAAAGAAAATTTAGTATAAAAAAGGCACCTAAAATTTTAGGAGGGTAGGGGGGTCATGTTTGATGAGGTTTGAGGGGTAAAAATTGTATGTGGGGGAGGTGGTTGATTTTTGTTGAGGGGAATTTGAGGTAGGGGGGTCTAGCACCTCCCCCCTCCCCCCTTTTCCTATGGTGTCGATCTATTATATAATTAGAGAAAGAGTGGAAAACGAAAAAGAAATACTAAAATTATGACGTCATTTTTAACCTATGATGACGCCATCATCGCGAATTTTTTGCAGTTTTTAGCCTATCATGCCAAATTAAAACAATTTCTTTATATTTTTTTGTAAGCCTTTACATTTTTTAGCTCATTCCAGCACAGAAAGCGTGGGTTCAGATGAGGATTATAACAGTGATTCGTCAACCCGTACATGCCACCCAATTAACAGTCCCACCGGCTTTGTATACACATCAGATAGTAATTTAAGTGACATTGGAGAGGACAAAACAAATATAGAAAATAAAGTAATTTTATTATGTATATATATATATTGTACATAGCAATAAAAATTGAATATTACGCGTTTGTTAAAAAATTAAAAAAAAAACACTAAAAAATCAATTAAAGACTTAGTATCCAAAAAACAAAATTTTCGTGGTCATATTTTTGGACCGGTATATAAAAATAATAAAAATAAATGTCAAATGTGACATTTTTTTATATAAATATATATATATATTATATTGTTTTAATTAGTAATTGAGACAGTGGGCGGTGTTTTCCACTCTTTGTCTCTAAATTTTAATATTAAATATGATCGACACCATAGGTGGGAAAAGGGGGGAGGGGGGAGGGTGGGCTTGACCCCCCCTAGCCTCGAAATTTTGGGCCCCCTAGACAAAAATCTTAGGGACCACCCTCCCCCCAAATTTCAGAATTTTTTACCCCTGAACCTCATCTAAAACTTGAAATCTGACCCCCCTACCCCTCCTAAAATTTTAGGTGCTTTTTATACTAAATTTTCTTTTCAAAATCCAGTGTTTCATTTTTTGAGGGAGATGGATTTTAGTAAAAAAAAATTTGAGGGTTTAAAAAAATTTAATTTTTAAAAAAAGTTAAAAAAACAGGGATAAACTTAGATAAAGCTGTATAATACACTAATTTTTGGCCTAGTAACGATTATCTAATGTTTTTAGCGGTAAAAACATGCTTTCTTAGTTTACATTAGCAGACATTGACAGAGCCTGGTATTCACAAAAAAGGGATTCTGGCGGCTACACCCACACTGTATACCAAAGCTAAGTAAACCACACTGTACATCCCCGATCCCCCCTCTTAGCTTTTTGACCGTGTTCATTTATGTTCATGATTATAAATGAACACGGTCAAAAAGCGAGGGGGGTGTTTACCCCGGGTAAATGACATTTCAAAATCTAGGGGGGGGGTCGAACCCCCTAGCTTTCTAGGGGGGGGGTCGACCCGGGGTGGAAGATTTTGAAACCTAGAGGGCGTTCAGGTGGGGCATAATTTCCGAAGCAAAATACTTTTAAACTATTAAAGGTTTAATATTAGGTGTTTATAAGATAATACTACCTTTTATTGAATAAAAAGTGATATTGAGGATAAAAAGGGTGTAAAAACATGAATTTGTGTTAAAAATTCAGGTTTTTGGAAGAAAATTTAATATAAAAAAGTAGTTAAACAGACCTCTGCACGGTCTGGAAATGCCCCCCCGCTTTATTGTAGGATTTGCGCCCCCCCCGTTTTATTGTTCCCCCCCCCCAGTAAAAAATACCCTAAAAAAAGGTACCCTAAAATTAAAACGCCATTTTTGACGTTTGATGACGCCATCATCGCGAATTTTTTTGCAGTTTTTAGCCTATTTCAATGTATTTTAAGCCATTTTAGACCTATTTTTATCTTATTTTCGCTTTTTTGTTCCTTTTTTCCCTTTTCCCTTCTTTTTTCTCTTTTTTTTTCTTTCTCCCCTGTTTGCTTTCCCCGTTTCAAAAAAGTTGCACCCCGTGCCCCCGTTTTGGAATTTCCGCCCCCCAATAAAACCCGGGGGGCAGTGCATAGGTCTAAGCTTGTGAAAATAGTGGTGTTTTTTAAGGACTGTTCTTAAAATTCAAGACCCTTCGGCCTCAAAAATTCGGCCCCCCCCCCAGAAAAAAAATTAAAGGGGCCGCTTCCTCCCTCAAATTTTTTTTTGTTTTGACTCCTCAACCGCCTTTGGAATTCTCAAAGGATTCTTTTCGCTCCCTCTATCCAGGAAAATTTTAAGTAATATAAAACATGTCGAAAAGTGAGAAGAGCGGCTAAAAGCTACACCCAAAGATATAATTTGTTCCGAATTTTAGAGTGAAAACTTGACAGATTTCCAGTTTCAACAGAAGTTAGCGGCAATGACGATTGGTCAGGTAAAGTGTCAACGGTATCCAACAAAAACAAATAATCAGTGGGTGTGTCGATTTTGCGTTAATTTATCAATAATATTAATCAAATGTTAGGCAAAAAAGAGGTTGCATGGGTTGTGCTACAATCCTCATTTAAAAAATTTTCTCCAAACCCAAAGCCATGCTTTTATAAGATTACCTACCTCCCCAAATCCGGGAAGATACCCACCACAAGTATAAAGGTTAGTAACGTTGGTGTGCCAGTATAGACAAAGGATATCTGTTGACAATTACCGCCAGCTGGTTAACTGTTCATTAAAGGAGTTAAGTGATATTGTTTACCATCGGTGGCCAAGTTCATCACACTATGGAAGCTCAAGTAAGTTGATAAGGTTGTTAACTTTACTAACTTTATACATGCTTCAAAAAGTTTTTTTATATCCAAAAAATTTTTTTTGTTAACTTTCAATTTATTATGGTACATGATATTCCTATCATTCCTATCATGTCAGCAGTTGAATATTATAAACCTTCTTTTGGTTTTTGGTATAGGTATTAAAAATCAATATCAAAATTTAACCTTTGCTTGGGTAAATAGGTAAAACAGAAAATACACCGTTGAGATGTATTGTAATACTGTCAATAATGAGAACCATTTCTTATATCTTTTGACAAAATATTATTTTTTACACTTGTGGCAGGAAAACCAAGATTTGATATTGCCGAAGGTAAAATATGAGAGCAGGATCTCTTGTTATTTTATATAAGGTAGATTGAGATATATAAAAAACAAAAAAGCGGCTAATCTTATTTTTTTTTTAGACGGAATGAGCGTACAATTGGCTTTGTTAGAAAAACGACTGAAGCAAAAATCTTCCACAAAAAATCCAAAACTCAGCGGCGAATTTGTGTCGGAAATACTCCAAATAGGTTTGGTTGAGCGATCAAATAACAAACCCGTTTTGCATCACGTCATTCACGTGACCCAGACATAAATGATAAATACAACCAAATTATCAATCACTTGACTTGAAGAAATTGTTTCATGCTCATTTATATTGTGTACACTATGATCAGAAAAATTGGCTCAAATCTTGTGCTCAATTGCGCAAAATTGCTGAGAAAATTCACCAATTTGTTGAAAGTTTATATTATCGAATCTAAAACCGGGTATCTACTTCCGTCAAAGTGTCAGAAAAACAAGCTCGATTTTCGGCAAACTAAAAGCGTTTTTCGAATTAAAAAACTGTTTGTACTTTTTCGTTAGGTCGAAATGCCATTAAAAAAAAATTCAATCAATCAAAATCAAAGCTTTTGGTTTTTTATTTGGACACTTTTACTATGAAACGCTTTGCAGTGAAAGCTTTCTGTGAGATGATACTTAAAATATTTGTATCAGTTTCAAATCCTGTATTCTACATTTTTCCCTGAAAACATTAAAAACCCATCATTGTTTTTTTCGTCTCAATACCCGGTTTATTCTGCCTTCAACTTTTCAAGTCAAAATAAACACAGTTTTGATTTGGCTTGGTTTGATTTTGTTTTGTTGATCAACTCATCCCAACCCCATAAAAAGAGTCAATGCCAAAAGAAACGGCAGAGCGAGTGGCGGCTTTCTTGGACCCCCGAGGCCAGGGATTCTTAGACGCGGAGGAAACTTTGGAACTCTTGCAGGACCAACCTTTTAAGGATATGAGCCTTCATTCAGTGGTAAGTTTTCGCATAATAAGTTAAAATATATCGAAAAGTAGAACTATGATTATCTAAATCTACCCTTTAGGACAAAACATTGGCAAACCCCACTCCATTTTAAAACACAACCCGAAAAAAAGTGAAGTGCTGATTGCCCATAAAATTGAAAAAAAAACCTTTGTAAAAATAAAATTGTTTTGAAAACTTAAATTCAATGCTCAACGCGAAGAAAATTTTTAAAATCAAGCTAAATTTTATCAATATCATTTTTAATGGAGAGCTAAATTTTGTCTTATTTTATTTTAATAGTAGGTGTTGATTGAAGAATGCTTTAAAGTTTTAATTTTTAAGAAAAAATTTTAAACTCATATTTAAAGGAAAATTTTTACAAAACGTCATGGGCAAATGTCTTACATCTTATATCAACGACAACGCACACGATCAATTGATCCACACAACCAAACTGCCCGCTATGCAAAACACAAACACACGCAACACAACATCTTTTCACATGCACACACATTAATACCACCTTGGGACCAGAAGACCTTTGGGCAAACCCCGCAGCGGTTGCTGATCTCCTCCAGGAGTGGGAAGAGGGGGTGAGCAAGGCGAGGAGCGTGCCAGACGGAACAAACCAGGGTTGAACGAAACCCTGGTTGCTGGCAAAGGACAACATCAATTGATCCATAGGCTTTTTGTACAGACCCTGCATGAACAAGTTGGTGCGGATGAGGTTGTTGTTGTTGTCTTTTAAAGAATCGTAATTTACCCATAAAGGTTTTTTGACAAAGAATGCTAAACACGTTATTTTAATACAAAAAGTTCTTTGCATTGTACTTTTAAACTGTTTATTACTAAGACACTCATTATTTTTATCTACCATCAAAGCTTTAAGTATTTAGGGGTAAAAACATTTTTAATAACCCTTATTTAGTTTTCCAAAATCTGGGGCACGGGTGGTCCCATCTTTTTTGTTGCTGAGTTGAAATGAGTTGTGTTTTTCTTCAAAGAATTAAGGGTTGATTATATTATCACAGTCCTTTCCCCATTCCGTGTCGTGCCGTCTATTAACTTAAATACCGGCTGGGCTGATTTAATAAAATAGATCAATTTCTCTCTCAGGACAAAATGTCTTTCACAACCCAAGCGATGGAACACTCACTTTTACTTCCGGGAGCAGTGGACGTTTTCTCGGAAAGCGTGGACGCGGAAGAATACTGGCGGGAAATAACCCGCTATTTAAGAACCGTGCGGATTCCGGCCGACCAACTTCCGTTGGGAGTATCGCGCGCCGCTTGCGCCCGCCTTGAGCAGCGACTAAAAGTAGTTCGAATGCTGGTGGAAAACGCTAATTCTAAAGTGTAAGTTGGTTATTTAAAACATTAACAGCGCTCTAAGAATTTTGAAGTGTCAAGAAAAAGTCGTTTTTTTAGTGTTGATTAATACTGAGAAAGCTTTGAACGGAATTTTTTTAAAAACTGTTAAAACCCATAGAACCCAGTTTTAAACCATAATAACTTTAATAATTGTTCTTTTTATAGGATAATTCTACATTTTATTGAATAAAAAGCAATATTCTGGTATAGAAAGGGTGTAAAAGCATGAATAGGTGATTAAAATTCACGTTTTCGGAATAAAATTTAGTATAAAAAAGTACCAAAAAATTTCGCGATGGGGGAGGGAGGGGGTCAGCTTTCAAATTCTAGAAGGGGGTCAGGGGTAAAAAATTCGGAAATTTGGGGGGAAGGGGGCCCCCTAGATTTTCGTCTAGGGGGGTCCCAAAATTTCGAGGCTAGGGGGGGAGGTGGACGCGTGGACGCGTGGACCCGACCCTGCCCCCCTCCTTTCTCATCTATGGTGTTGGTTGTGCTTGTGAATAGCTCAAAATAGTTGTTATTGCATGTTACATTTAAGATTGTTTTGTATGGCTTGCATAGATGAAAACAGTCACCGAAGTAAATAAAATTTTAAAATCTAATCTAGCAGGAGGTCCCAGGCCAGAGGGTTGGGTCCGAAATGTTTTGTTTCTAAAAAGTCAATACAGGTGAAACATTTAATTAAAATCTAGAGGATGTCAGAAAAAGGGGGCTGTCTAATATCTGCAGCAAAACACTTTTTAACTATTAATTGTAGTTTTTACAGATTATTTTTTTTACAGATTTTTTTTACAGATTTTTTACTACAATTTATTGCAAAAAATCATGTGTTTACCCATAAAAAGTATAGGAACAGCGATTTGTCTTTAAAAATACGGTTTTGGTAAAAAAAAGTTAGATTATAAAAATATTATACCTTAAAATTTTCTAAAAGGAGAGGAAGGGGGAGGGTTAGATTCTTGAGGGGAGTAGGGGTAAAAAATTAAAAGTTTTAAGAAAAGAAAAAGGGCTGGATTTTTTTTCTAAAGGAGAGGAGAATTTCGAGGCTATTTGGTAGGTAGGACCCGTCCTTTGCTTATTTTTATGTATGGTAGCTTTTCAAAACAAAATTTCTTGTATTTACAGGTTAAAAAAGATAACGCATTTAGGATTTATTTAATTTCTATTTCATGCTGTGCATTATTATTCCATTACTTTTATCGCAACCTGCCCTTTTCATAATTTGCATAAAGAAGATAAATTTAGGCAAAGTAACAAACAACAACTTCAAAATTTCTAATTTTTAAACAAAAAAAACATAAAAAACACTAAATGTAATTAAAAAATAATTTACAGCCATTAGGCATTTTTGCACCATTTTTGCAAAATTAGATGTGTTAATTTCTGCTCAGTTTCTAACACGATTACAAGTTTTTTCATCCTGTTGTTTTGATTGTTATTTAAAAAAAATGTTGTTTACAGAACAATTTCACCAGAAAAGCGTAAAAGAAAACTAAACATAGGATACAGAGAAACTAGTGGTGAGAAATTACGCCGAGAGAGCCATGGAAAACGGTTAGACGCTGAAATCACCCTGTCTTCAAAGTATTTTTAATTGTTTATTTATTTAAACGCTAGTTTATTTTAAGTATACAGAAAAAACCCATAGTAAACCTTTGTCGTTCATAATTAAATAAAGCCCGTGTTTTTTTTGTTTTTTTTTGATAAAAAATGAGGGAAAATGCTTTTTTGACTTGAAATTAGCCAATATAAAGCTCGAAAATCTCAAGCCTCCTCAGCATTCCACCATTTGATGTGCCCGTTACCTTTGAATTGAATTTAATAAGCAATTAAGTAAGTAAAAATGTCAATCATTATATAATAAAAATAACTACAAAAAATACAAGTCAAAAAAATGTTGACAGGCAGGCAGAGGCAGGTAATGGTTAAAATTACCTTAATAAACACCATAATACTGTGACGCCCAAATTTGTGAGGGGGCTTCCAGTCCAAGGGGTCACACGGATCGAACGCCAAAACAAGCTTCGGTTTGAAGAGAAGTGCTTATGAGCTTAAGATGTTTGTGTGACTGTTTGTCTGTGTGTTCTCCCTCCGGTGGGAGTACCGTCGCCGAAGACAGAGTTATGAGTTCACAAAAATAACTGAATTAATAATTAGTAACGTTTTGCGTTTGAACGAATTTAAAAAGGCATGTTTTTACTGGTGGCCACAAAATTCATGATACCGAGGCCCTTTACACGATACACAAGTACTGAAACAGCCTAGACATGGACAAACGGCACGGGGCGCGACTTAGCCTAAAAAAGGTTTTAGAAAAATGCGCGAAAACGTTTAAACTTAACCTAAGGAGGGTAACTAAAACGGGGTGAAAAGACGCCTTGGTAAATTTAGGCCTTTTTGGCAAGAAGGGGGGAACTTAATAAGAAAAGTTGGCTTTTAGCCGCGCTACAATTAAAACGTTAAAGGCCTGCGTTGCCTGGGAAACGCCAAAAAGAGAAACCCGCCGGAAAAAACCAAGGGTCTTAACGGGGGTTAGCGCCTACCTATTTTTACTAACTAAAAAGAATGAACTCTTAAAAAATCTAACTCTGCTCCGACGCGGCGTTGCTCCGGAGCTCAAACAGTAAAAAAGTTTTAGTCTACTGTTCAGCTGCCGGTTGGTCGCTTGAGAATCCCACGGAGGACTGCTCGGAATCAAACTAAGGGCCTATTGTAGATATAAAAATATTTTCAAAAATATAATAAATTCTTAGGGTGGAAGACAGGAATAGGTTCCTGCTTCAGGGCCGTCTGGTTCTTCTTGTTTGATTTCCCGCAGCCGTAGTTGTTGTTGAAGATAAAAAAAACCAACGACTTTTTTAAACAGGAGCTAGTTTTATAATAAACAAAAGACCACTAAACCCCGGCCCCGCGCGTGGTGACTGATTAGCACCGCGCGTTGAATTACCGCAAAAACAACCGACCAACCGGGCGAGTAATTTGAGGCGAGCCCCGCTCGCATGGGCAACCGCGCAACACCGCGTTTTAATTAAAAACCTAAAACAAAGAATTTAATAAAAAGATTTATTTTTAAAAACCTAGGGCGCTAACGCGGGGAGACAAAAACTGGGCAAACACGAAAACCGCAACGACTCATGGATTTGCCATATCTTCCCGTTATCGGCTCCAGTTATGTGACGCCCAAATTTGTGAGGGGGCTTCCAGTCCAAGGGGTCACACGGATCGAACGCCAAAACAAGCTTCGGTTTGAAGAGAAGTGCTTATGTGCTTAAGATGTTTGTGTGTCTGTTTGTCTGTGTGATCTCCCTCCGGTGGGAGTACCGTCGCCAGAGACAGAGTTATGAGTTCACAAAAATAACTGAATTAATAATTAGTAACGTTTTGCGTTTGAACAAGTTTAAAAAGGCATGTTTTTACTGGTGGCCACAAAATTCATGATACCGAGGCCCTTTTACACGTTACACAAGAATTGAAACAGCCTAGACATGGACAAACGGCACGGGGCGCGACTTAGCCTAGAAAAGGTTTTAGAAAAATGCGCGGAAACGTTTAAACTTAACCTAAGGAGGTAACTAAAACGGGGTGAAAAGACACCTTTGAGAATTTAGGCCTTTTTGGCGAAAGGGGGGGAACTTAATACGAAAAGTTGGCTTTTAGCCGCGCTACAATTAAAACATTAAAGACCTGCGTTGCCTGGGAAACGCCAAAAAGAGAAACCCGCCGGAAAAAACCAAGGGTCTTAACGGGGGTTAGCGCCTACCTATTTTTACTAACTAAAAAGAACGAACTCTTAAAAAATCTAACTCTGCTCCGACGCGGCGTTGCTCCGGAGCTCAAACAGTAAAAAAGTTTTAGTCTACTGTTCAGCTGCCGGTTGGTCGCTTGAGAATCCCACGGAGGACTGCTCGGAATCAAACTAAGGGCCTATTGTAGATATAAAAATATTTTCAAAAATATAATAAATTCTTAGGGTGGAAGACAGGAATAGGTTCCTGCTTCAGGGCCGTCTGGTTCTTCTTGTTTGATTTTCGCAGCCGTAGTTGTTGTTGAAGATAAAAAAAACCAACGACTTTTTTAAACAGGAGCTAGTTTTATAATAAACAAAAGACCACTAAACCCCGGCCCCGCGCGTGGTGACTGATTAGCACCGCGCGTTGAATTACCGCAAAAACAACCGACCAACCGGGCGAGTATTTTGAGGCGAGCCCCGCTCGCATGGGCAACCGCGCAACACCGCGTTTTAATTAAAAACCTAAAACAAAGAATTTAATAAAAAGATTTATTTTTTAAAAACCTAAGGCGCTAACGCGGGAGACAAAAACTGGGCAAACACGAAAACCGCAACGACTCATGGATTTGCCATATCTTCCCGTTATCGGCTCCAGTTATGTGACGCCCAAATTTGTGAGGGGGCTTCCAGTCCAAGGGGTCACACGGATCGAACGCCAAAACAAGCTTCGGTTTGAAGAGAAGTGCTTATGTGCTTAAGATGTTTGTGTGTCTGTTTGTCTGAGTGATCTCCCTCCGGTGGGAGTACCGTCGCCAGAGACAGAGTTATGAGTTCACAAAAATAACTGAATTAATAATTAGTAACGTTTTGCGTTTGAACAAGTTTAAAAAGGCATGTTTTTACTGGTGGCCACAAAATTCATGATACCGAGGCCCTTTTACACGTTAGACAAGAATTGAAACAGCCTAGACATGGACAAACGGCACGGGGCGCGACTTAGCCTAGAAAAGGTTTTAGAAAAATGCGCGGAAACGTTTAAACTTAACCTAAGGAGGTAACTAAAACGGGGTGAAAAGACACCTTTGAGAATTTAGGCCTTTTTGGCGAAAGGGGGGGGGGAACTTAATACGAAAAGTTGGCTTTTAGCCGCGCTACAATTAAAACGTTAAAGGCCTGCGTTGCCTGGGAAACGCCAAAAAGAGAAACCCGCCGGAAAAAACCAAGGGTCTTAACGGGGGTTAGCGCCTACCTATTTTTACTAACTAAAAAGAACGAACTCTTAAAAAATCTAACTCTGCTCCGACGCGGCGTTGCTCCGGAGCTCAAACAGTAAAAAAGTTTTAGTCTACTGTTCAGCTGCCGGTTGGTCGCTTGAGAATCCCACGGAGGACTGCTCGGAATCAAACTAAGGGCCTATTGTAGATATAAAAATATTTTCAAAAATATAATAAATTCTTAGGGTGGAAGACAGGAATAGGTTCCTGCTTCAGGGCCGTCTGGTTCTTCTTGTTTGATTTCCCGCAGCCGTAGTTGTTGTTGAAGATAAAAAAAAACCAACGACTTTTTTAAACGGGAGCTAGTTTTATAATAAACAAAAAGACCACTAAACCCCGGCCCCGCGCGTGGTGACTGATTAGCACCGCGCGTTGAATTACCGCAAAAACAACCGACCAACCGGGCGAGTAATTTGAGGCGAGCCCCGCTCGCATGAGCAACCGCGCAACACCGCGTTTTAATTAAAAACCTAAAACAAAGAATTTAATAAAAAGATTTATTTTTAAAAACCTAGGGCGCTAACGCGGGGAGACAAAAACTGGGCGAACACGAAAACCGCAACGACTCATGGATTCGCCATAATACTGTATTTAGCAAAATCATTAGAAATATTGTAGTTCAAGATTAACGATTAACACTTGAACTGATACCTTAAAATTTAAAAGATTTACAATTTTGTTTTTAAAATTCAATATAACACGAAATATATTTTACTAAAACAACCTGCAAAATTTTAAAAGATATTTTGGTTTAAGCAATTTTTAAATTTAGTTAAAAAATTACATTATACGATTAAATAAAAAAAGCTTTTGGACAGTCCTTGTGTTCTGTTAAAAAATTTTAATAAATAACAAATTTTGATATTAATTATCAGTTTACTATAATAGGCGTCTGAACTCTGAACTATAAATTATTTTTACAAAATAGAAAAATGTAGCAGAAAAAAACATGAAAATATGTTAGCCATTAGATGTCACGACCATAAATGTTTTTGATCAGGTCCGCTAGAGGGGGTCCACCCCCGGGTGGAAGGCCAATATTATTTAGGGGGTTCAGGGGGTCCAGATCCCCTGGCTTTTTTTGGGGGGGGGGGTCGATCCCGGGTGCGAGATTTCAAATTTAGGGGGGTCAGGGAGTCCGATTTTTTAACAAAGTTCTTTTAAATCGATAATTGAAGTGTTTTTAGGGCTAATCAGGGGCGTAGCCAGGATTTCGGAAGGGGGGTTGTACTCGAAATTTTTAAAATACCGTAAAAAACATTAAAAAAGGTAAAATTTATTGCGCTTCGCGCTAAAGTGAATCTTTTTGCTGTTATTTGCATTGTTTGTTTAAGTTAAACTTTAGGTTTAAAAAGGTATAGCATTAAATATCGTGCAATAGCACGAAAAATTTTAAAAAATTGTCTTTGAAATTCATTGAAACATCACCTAAAAGTTGTAAAAAGGTATATAAATGTCTAGCGCTGAGTGGAGCGAAGCGCGAGTAAATTTTTTAAAATTATTCATTTAGGACCCTCAAATTTTTACTTCCGCCAGCCCAAAAAGGGGGGGAGTTACAACCCCCATAACCACTTCCCCCATGGCTACGCCCTTGGGTCTAATATTAAATTGTATATACTAAAACAGCCTATTTAGGCCTACAAAGTGTTTTAAACACTGTTTTTACCAAAAAACCGTGTTTTTGACAGTAAATAAAAAAATATATAGAAAATTGTTCAGGAGGGGGGGGGGAGGGGCATAGGTGGTCGGACAGGGAGGGGGGTTGGTGGTTATACCCCATCCAAAATCCCGATTATAGCCGACACCGTCCCCTAAAATTTGGGGGTACCCCGGACACCCCCCCTAAAATTTGGGGGTCCTAGTACTAAAAATGAGGTTGTGGTTGTTGTTGTTGAATAACCTGAAACTTATCTTCCCTATGCAGATTAAAATGGGGTATTTGAGGTATACCCCAAAATTTTTTGCGACACCCCTCCCCAAACTTCGGAGGTCGGGTATACCTCCCCAAAATCCGGGAGGTTGTCACCTATGGAGAGGGAGGTCAGCCTCGCTAGAAGGGTTAGGCTAGACTACTCTCAAGCTTTGGAAGGGGTAAGGGCCTTGGATTTTTTCTTTGGGTGGGGGGTTTCGAAATTTTGGTTCTAGGGGGGGATGAACCCCTCTTCCCCCAAAAAAACATCTATAGTCACGACACACGTTACTTGTATTGTTAAAAAACGTATTGTTGGGAATTTTTGTAGTTTGTAAATTAAGAGAAGAAGTTTGTCAAACAAAAAAAAACCTTTAAACTTAAGAAAGAAATTTTGAAATTTTTGATTTTATAGCGTTTTCATGCATAAAAATGTTGCAATAAATTTCTAATTTAAAAAAATATAAAGTTTGTCTAAAAACTAAAAGGGAACTTTTAAAAATTTTTTGTTTCTTCAGAATTTTTTTCGGGGAGATTTTAGGGGGTGTTAAGTTTTGATCCCTTTCACCCTCCTTTAACTACACCCCTGCAAGACATATGGGTCGCCCAGGTTTTAATTTCGCTTATTATAATTAGTAAAGTGTATTATTTTTGAGGCTGGGAAGGAGTAGCTTCCGTGTTCATTTAACGAGAGTCTGCCCACATTATAAAATAATATATCAGACTTGTGCACGGTTTGAAAATGCCACCCCCCCCCCCGCTTTATTGGAGGATTTGCCCCCCTCCCCGCTTTATTACGCCATTTTTACCCCCCCATCATCGCAATTTTTTGAATTTGTTTTCTTTTTTAAGCCATGTTAGACTATTTTAACCTTATTTTCGTACTCAAAAATTATGACGCCATTTTTACGTTTTTTTTTTTTTTTCTCTTTTTTTTTTTTTCCCCCCCCCCCCCTTTTCCCCCCTCCCCCCCCCCCCCCTCCCCCTTCCCCGGGGGGCGGTGCCGGTCTGATATATGACGCCATCATCGCTAGAATACATTAGCTTTGTACTGTTAAATCGTGCTAAACTGTTTGGATAGCTTACACATTTAAAACTAAAAGGTAGTTATTGTTGATTGTTTATAGTAATTCAGACATCCACAAACTGTTGGATGGGAATCCAGGAACGTACTGGCAGACCTATGGGACCGTCGGAAAGTAAAATGTCAACACATTGGCGCATTTCTATTTTGGTAAAGTGGGTAGGTAGGTACGGAGAAAAATGAGACGGAGTTAAACTCGGATTAAAGATTAGGTGGTTTTTAAAATTAACAAATAAAAAACGCGTTTGCTTCTCATCGTTTATTCCAGGAATGTCTTTTTTGCTTTTTTTATGTTTTAAGGAACATAATATAAGTATGACACAGAAAAGCCATTACCTTTAGTCCTTTAGAGCAGTGGCGTGCTCAGGATTTCATTTTGGGGGAAAGGCGGTGGCAGGGGGGAGCTAAATACTAACCCTGAAAGGGGCCTGGGGGCACCAGCCCCTTATAATAGGGGGTTTGGGGGGTGAGAGCCTCCCAGCGGGGTCAAGAGGCAGAGCCTTTTGTGAGGGGGGTCCAGGGGGCAGAATGTCCCCTGGGGAAGAAAATTTTTAATTTAAGGCGCTAAAATGCAATAAAAATTTTAATTCAGATGATCCTTATTATAAAATTTAAGGTTTTTTATCTCTTTACATTTAAAACATGTGTTTAAAACGTTAATAAAAGTTTAATAGTGTTTAATAAACACTACTAATCTTAAACTAAAATAATATTTTAGTTTTATTTAACATGTATGCCTTAACTCTTGAACGGTATAATCGATTTAAAATCGAGATTTAAGATAAATAGTCAGTTTACACTACACTTTGGAAACGCCACTGCTTTAGAGTAAAAAAAACATTCAATGTACGATTTTTTTAATCAGTATTTTGTTGTGTTTCTATATTTGATATAAGTAAGTGAACGAAAAAAACATTTTTTGGCACGCCCCTCAAAAAAATTTATTAAAGCGTTTAGCTGATTCAAAATAGGTCTATGTGTTTTTGGCCGGGGTGCTCTTTCAGCTTCTGATAAGCATTTTTTTATAAATATATCCTATTAATGAGAAAATCAGAAAAAGGGTATTTTTTTCGGTCAATTTTTCCACTTTTTCCTACAAAAACACTTCAAAAATCGGTACTAAAACACTTAATTCTTAAGCTATTTGAATAAAAACAACGTTTTCAAGCTCTTCAAACGTTTTTCTACCTATATTACTACTTTAAATTAAACTATGTTTTTTTTTGATTAACACGTGGAGAAAAAAAGTTTGAAAAAATCGTGTTTTTTTAGGAAATTTGAAAAAAAAAATTTTGTGATAATTTAATATTTTAGGCTTTTTCTTGCATTTTTAGAGTAAAAGTTTTCGTTTTAATAGAATCACATTGTTTTACCCCAGAAAAGTTATTTTTACTATAATTTTGTGATTTATTAAAATTTTAACATAGAGAGAAAAAAGTTCGAAAAATATGATTTTCACTTGTTTGTCTATAATTGTAATTTTTTGTCAATTTTAGAAATACAAAAACTTTTTATTAAATCTACGCATTTTTTAACCCCAGAACGACGGTTTGGGAAAATATTTTTCACAGTTTAGTGATTTTATGAAAATTTTAATCTTTTGACATAATGGTGAGCAGAAAAACATGAATTTTGAAATTTTGATAGTAAAACATAACGTTTTCTTAGGCTCTGTTTTTGAACTCTGGAATTATTTTTAACAAAACCGCACAAATATTTAACTAAATAAAAACAGTGATGAAATATTTTTTTAAATTTTTAAAATTTTTTTTTGTTCTTTACTTTTTTGCTTTAATAATAAATTTAACATTTTTGTAAAATGCTCCATATGACAAGTAATTTATTTTTATGTCGTTTTTTTATGTTTTTGAAGTTAAAACACACTTTTAGAAGTTTTTATTAAATTTTTAGTGATTTTCATGGTGTTTTTTTGAAAAAAAACACTCAAATGTGTTCACAGTGTTTTTTCCAAAACATGAAACAGACACACCCTATTACAAAAAATTGGTGCGACTAGGTTAAAAACCAAGGTTACCACGTGAAAAAGCGAGTCTTAATCGTTTAAGATGTTAATTTCCATGCATTTAGCTCTAAAATGTCAAAAATACCGATATTCCAAACGCAGCATAGGTGAACTCGTTTTCAAGAAAAAAACTCAAAATTTTCAAAAATATCATATTTTTCAAATTTTAAGATTAAAATAGGTAAAAAACAAGTTTTCCATGCTAATTTTTGGCGTAGATTTTATTAAGGCCTTTAAATTTGAGTTTTGAGTTGTATTTAAGGAGATATTGGGGTGTTTTTTTGTGTTTTTTTTTGGAAAAAATCGGGTGTGTTTTTTTGTTAGTTAGTTAGTTAGCATAGCCAGTTTTTCTCAGGTAATTTCCTCCAGAAATGCTGCTGCCTTTACGGGTTGAAGACATAGGTCTTCTACTTTTAATGTGGTAGGATTTTTTGTGTAGTTGAAAAGGTGGTGGACATCATGAGGTTTCTGGTTGCATTTTGGACATTCATTTTTAATTAGAAAGTTTATTCTTGATTTGTATAAATTTAGATGATGACAAAATCTGGATCTTAGTTGTGACAGGAGTGTTCTTGATTTTCTTAGAAGGTGTTGTTCATTTGGTGTATTTCATGGGGTTTGCTTTTTAATAGAGGATTGGGTTGGAGTTGAGATAGAGATTCTTTTACAAAATAGGTGTGAATGTTAGTCTTAATAGCTTTTTCAGTGAGAGTTTGGTTGAAGAAACTTTCTGCTATTGGACCATATTTTGATTGGAGAGTGTGTTTTATTTCTCTTGGTCCTAATTTGGTAGCTGTGATTTTGTTGGATGAGTGAGTCTGTTGCATAGTCTTGGCAAGAAATTGTGTTGCGAGGAGAGATGTGTAGTTTTCAATTGGTAGTACTTTAGTTTCTTAATGGAGATGATCTAATGAAGCCATTTTGTGGCAACCAGTTGCTATCCTGAGGGTTGAGTTTTGTGTTGATTGGAGTTTCTGATCATGGGATTTAGAGAGGTTTGGTGACCATATTGGTGTTCCATAGTTGAGCATGGGTTTTTAGCTTTGTATGAGGCTACTATTGTTTCTTTTTGTTGCCCCCAGCTGGACCTAGCTAGGGCTTTGAAGCATACATGGGCAAGTTGGTCCGGAGTGAGGGGGGGTTAAATCCCAAATTAGGGGGGGGCGTTAAAATCCGAGAAACGCAAAATACCCATATCGTTTTTTCTCTGGAGTGCATTTTACCCATATCGTTTTTCGATTTTGAAAGAAAAATAAAAAAACGCTAATTTTACGTCAAAAAGCCCTTTTTATTGCATTTTGAGCTTTTTATTGCTTAAAACATTCATTTTGATCTCAAAACTAAAGTTTGGAGGCAGTTAGAAGTCATTTTAAAGACATTTTTTCTTCATTTTTCCAAAATTGGGCGGGGGTAAACTTTTCTCCCCCCAACTTTTGAGTGGGGAGAGGGGTTAAACCCCCCTTCTCAGAATTTGGGGGGGGAGGTTAACCCCCCCCACCCCCCCGTGCCCATGTATTCTTTGAGGATGCTATTGCGCCTAGATGCCTTGTTGTTGATGGTGGTGATGTGGTTGTTGTAGGTTAGTTTTGGATCGGAAGTGACACCAAGGATTTTGGGGTTTTTGTTGAGCAGCAAAAGTTGGTTTTGTATGGTCACTTTTGTGTGGTAGTTGTGTTCTTGTGAGGATGGAGAGAAAAGTGTATCTGTTGATTTTTCTGTTGATAATTTGAGATGGTTGAGTTGAGATCCAGGTATTGATTTAGAGTTTTGAGATAGTTGGTGAGACTTGTTTCCATATTGGCTATCTTGTTTCCAGTGGAGTAGACTGTGGTGTCGTCGGGGGGGGGATTTTGGGGCGGGGGGGTGGGGGGGTTGGTGGGGTTTGGAGGAGGAGGGGGGGGTTGGGGGAATGGCTGGGGCCTCAGACACGCCTGTTTGTACCATCCTGGGTTCGGAGATTGAGTTTCTGAAAGAAGTTTTGTTTATTTTTTTTTCAATGATCAGATAACAGAATTAATTTTATACTAAGCATAGTCTATGCATAGTTTAATTCATACTGTTTTCATCATTTCATTGTATTTTTTTTCTCTTTTTTTTCTCTTTTTCTATTTTTTTTTCTTTTTTTTCATCAACAACATCAAATCTGCGACTTAATTGCCGCCAATATGAATTACAATTGTAACTAATTATCAATGAACATAGCTATCTGATATGACTTTAAAGGCTCAAAAAGAGCGCTTATTTAAGTCAGTTTTAAAACTTTTCTTGAATGCATCCAAAGAATCGACAGTTACTTGAGATGGGAGTAGATTGTTCCAAGGTGTAACCACCCTATTTGCAAAAGAAAATTTCCTTGCATTAATTCGGCAGTCTTCAATTGTCAATTTAAATGGATGACCACGGGTGGGCTGCAAGTTAAACTTAAAAAAATCATTGGCTTGCAAATTGTTTAAGCAATATATAATTTTATAGCACTGATATAAATCATTTTTGTCTCTTCAATCCTTTAATCTTCTAAACCTAGGTAATTTAGTCTATGTTCATAACCAACAGGTAACAACTTGCATTTTTAAAACAAACGTCTAGTGAAATTTTCTTGCACTTTTTCCAAAATGTTTATATCCTTTTGTAAATATGGGTTCCAAACTGCACTAGCATACTCCAGAATTGGTCTAACATAGGACTTATATGCTCTGAGAAAATTATTTCTAGAGTTTGAATTGAATGTTCTAAAAATTAGTGATGTCACTCTCATAGCTTTTTTTGCTGTGATTTCACAGTGTTTAGAGAATTTCATATCATGGGATATATAAACACCTAGGTCACGCACCAATTCTGTAGTTGCAAGTACGTTATTACCAAGCTTATATTTACAAATTAACTCTTTGCTATGATTTCGAATATGAAGAACTTCACATTTGTGATTAGATAGGGTTTACTGCAATTGCCAGTCTTGTGACCAGCTGTGTATTCTATCTAAATCTTGCTGAAGTCTCAAGGTTTGAATGTGGTAATCTTTAGATGAAGATTTTACAAACAACTTTATATCATCTGCAAAGAGTCTAATTTGTGAGAACTTAACACAATCAACAGTATCATTAATGTATATCAAAAATAAAAATGGACCTAAAACAGAACCCTGAGGAACTGAACTTTTTACAGGAAATGATTTGGATACTGAGTTATTAATTACAACTTTAATTTCCCGCCCAACTAAAAATTCTTTTATCCATTTTAAGAATTTACCAGAAACACCATATTTTTCTAGCTTATATAACAATTTTTGATGTGACACGGTGTCAAAGGCCTTGGCAAAATCCAAGTAAATGACATCAATTAGAAATTTATCTTTTAGTGCCTGCGTCCACTCATTAAAAGTTTCCAACAGCTGTGTTATTGTAGAACTTTTTGCCTTAAAACCATGTTGAAACCTTGACAAAATGATATGGAAAAAGACAAGAAGTTCTTCTTTGACAAGCTGTTCCATTAGTTTACAAGAAAAAGATGTAAGTGAAATTGGACGATAATTTTCTTTTAGGCTTTTGGTGCCTTTTTTAAACAGTAAGTTTAATAAAGCTATTTTCCAATCAAGTGGTAATTCTCCAAAATCAAAAGACATCTGAAAGATTATTGCCAAAGGTTCAGCAATAACTTTAGCCAAGCGTTTTAAAAAGTAAGCTGGAAAACAGTCAGGTGTTCGAGACAATTTGTTTGGGAGCTTTTTTAGGGCCTTAAATACCTTTTTTGTGGTAAATACCATGTTGTCCAACTTTCCAATATTTGGTGGATTAAAATTTGGCAAAGTATTATCATCATCAGTAAAAACAGAAGCAAAATAATTTCCAAAAAGTTCAACTTTTTCAAAGTCTTCAGTTACAAATGTCCCATTGTCTCTTTTAATTGGTGGGATAGTTTGTTTTGTTTTAATTTTACTATTAACAAATTTATAAAAATTGTTTAAGCCCCCGGAATTTAAAATTTTTGTTTCTTTATTAGTGTTAAAATCTCTAACTTTATTTTTGTATACTTTGCAAATTTTTTTGTACTCTGATCTTGATTTTTCATCAATATTACGCTTATGCCAAAGTTTTTTCTTTTGATTTTGTAGTTTTCTTATTTGTATTGGATATTGTACAATTTTTCTTTTGTTTGTAAATAATTTTTTTCCAGGGACATGTCTATTGATTCCTAACAACAAAATATCCTTGAATCTCTGCCAAGCATTTTCTACTGTGCCACATTCCTCAAATAAAATTTTCCAGTTGATTGTAGATAAGTATAAACTTAGCATATCATAATCTGCTTTTAAAAAATCAGGTATGTAGTTTTGAATCTTATTTTTAGGACTGTCAAATATTTTAAGATTAATTTCAGATAAAATAGTGTCATGGTCTGATTGTGAAAAACTGGGTGCAACAGTGACATTATTGAAAATTTCTCTATCGTTGGTGAACAAAAGATCCAGATAATTATTCCCACGAGTTGGTTGTGAAACAAGCTGATACATACCTAGCTCAATAAGAAACTCAAACCAATTATTTTCATTTTGCGTGTTTGAAGTTATTTTATTTGAAGACCAATCTACCCCTGGCAGATTGAAATCTCCAGTAAAAACAATGGTTCCTACAAAGTTTTCTGTTAAGTTCCTGATTAGCTCAAATATTAGATTGTCTTTTTCTTTGCTAGTACTAGGTTCTCTGTAAATACCAATGAATCTCAGTTTAGATGACTTTTGTAGAATAATGTCAACCGCTACTAGTTCTATTGCATCGTACTTTTCCTCCATTTCAACTTCAACTACTCTAAAAATATTTTTAATTAATAGGACTACTCCACCTCCTCATCGCTGCTGTCGATCCCTTCGATAAACATTAAATTCCCTATTTTTGTTATCATTTCATTTTTAGTTGTCAGTTACCTGTTTACAATAAGGATATGTCACATACTATAGTAGAACCCCAAAAGTTGGGCAAGGCCCCCCAAACAGGCACCAGAGGAGGAAAAAGGACACCATAAGAATACGAAGAACTTTTGTTGCTCTCTAGTTCATAGTAGTGTCTCCTAAATCAGCTCTCTTTATGTATTTGTTGAGCAGGAGCCTAGGCCGGTTTGGAAAAATAAAGGAGTGACCGATTTTTTTTTCTTAGGAATGTTCGGGGATAGCCAGCATTGTCTCATGTTCTCTTTGCACCTCCATGCGCTTAAAATAACTGTCAATCATCGGCAGTAGACGATTCAACACCTTTTCACAGATGGATGCCACTAACTCAGTATTGACACCAGGAGTTCGTTCTTCCTCGATCCTGGCGAATCTTTTCTCCAACTCCGTCAGCTTTCTCTGGAGGTCCGTATTCTCAGCTTTCAGTCTGGCAATTTGATCATCCTTTGTTTCTCTCGGCATGTTGCAGTGGATGTTTGTTTGGGTATTTTGATTTTGCATCTGAGATAATCATTTAGCCATCTGATTAGATAGGCTAGATGGAAGTGTGCTGTTTACTATCTTGCTGATTAAAATTTCTAGGCCTTGGTAAGGTCCAAGGCTGCTACTATTGTTCTTTTGGGTGGAGCTTTTTGGTTGAAACCGGTTGCTATTTCGTTGGTAAGTTGAAGGAGAGCAGTAGTTGTTGAGTGTTTAGGTTTGAAGCCGTGCTGATCTGGGTGGTGTTGTAGATGTTGGAGAAGGATCGGCTGGCTTATTTTTTCAAAAACTGTGTTTTGTTCACTTACCTATACTAGATTTTGTTACATAATATGCTATTTACCTATAAAAATCTTTAGTTTTTTTGCTAAAATCTTCTGTTGTTTGGTAAATTTAGAACACAATCCAACATTCATTACCCAAAATTCAGCTTGTTCAGTATACGGAAACAAGGAGGGGCGAAGGGGGTCAATGAATATTGAACATCATGAAGGTGAGAGGGGCTCGTGGCCTGTGGTTAAAATTTTGATAATTTGGTAAGAAAGGAGAATTGTTTTTTTCTCACAAGGGGGAAGGGGCAAAATTTGTAAGCTGTTCTCAAAATTCGTGCAATTTGTTGACATATCAATTAAAGTCATTGGATTCGGATTGTGCCACGGAACGGGGTAACAATAACAAAGGTTTACTTGGGTGTGAACGCAGAGGACGGAAGCTATCAACCGGCCACGATTAAAGTTTATGTGAGTTGATTTCGATATGGAATTGCAAAACTAATAAGCGGTATTTTTTTTGCTGCAATTAATTTGTGTCAGACAAAACTCGACACTTTCTGAAGGTTTTTTGTTAGTACCTACTCGTTAGCTGGCTCCTAGCGTACAAATTCCTAGATACCCGAGCAAATTGCAGGTGTCAATTGCAGGATTATTGGTCAATATTATTAGGTCTAAAAATCTTTTTAAATTTTTGAAAAGAAAAATAAGGATGTTGTAGTCTTTTTTAACTACTTGTTTTAATATTTTGCTTTAAATTTTATTGAGGAGGGTTATAGTCTAAACCTAATATAAATTAGAAATGTACACTCCCCGTAAAGCGGAAAAACATTCAGCTTTTGGAACGCATTAAAAAGAATGATTCTGAACTTTAATTTAAACAAACAATTTTGTCCCAAAATTTAAAAAAAAAAGTAAGGGTTCCTCCTTACAAAAAAATCCGGCTTCGTCAACTCCGGGAAGGAAGGTGCGGTCCTCACCCTCCCCCCTCCTTGCTGTGACACTGCCCCCGTCCACCTATGCTTATTAAAATCTAGTGTTTTATAGTAGTATCCAAATTTAATTAAGGTGTTTAGTATATCAAGAATACAGAACAAAGAATATATCACTGTAGTATAAATTTCGTGTCTCCGTGCGTCGCTTTTTCAAAAATTTAATCCCCTGGGAGGTTAAATTTGACCCCCTTTCCCGGGGGACCCCCCCCCCCGCCCCCGAAATAAAATATTTAACTATGCCACTGCCCCCGTCCACCTATGCTTATTAAAATCTAGTGTTTTAGTACAGTAGTATCCAAATTTAATTAGGAAGGTGTGTAGTAGCAAGAATACAGAACAAAGAATATATCACTGTAGTATAGATTTCGTTTCTATCCGTGCGTCGCTTTGGCAAAAATTTAACCCCGTGGGAGGTTAAATTTGACCCCTTTCCTCGGGGGACCCCCCTCTAAGGGTTAAATTTGACCACCCTTTCTTAAAACATAAAAAAACCTGCCAAAACAATCTAAAAAGAGACATTTGTATTAATTATTTCCGACACTAAATATAAAAACATACAAAAATATAAAAATAAGCCCCCCATGATTAACTAAACTCAAAATTTTATAAAAAATAGCCAGAAATAAATGTTTCTTCATTAAAGTTTAAAAATTTCCCACTCGAAATTTTACCTAAGTTCAGTTTTTTAAAAAACATCACATGAAAATATGCGTAAGTTCAGTTTGCTTTAAAATAGATTTTCATTATTTGAATTCAATATTTACTTTTATACAAGAATATATTTTAAGAATATTATCAATAAAATTTAAAAAAAAGAAACAAATATAACGCTTGAATAGGGATTCTAAACCGGGACCTGGCAAAGAAATATTTTTATTTTTGTTACGTGTTATGTTTAATTTAAAAAAATATTAAAATAATTTTATTTTGAATATAAGTCCTAACAAATCTGGATTAAACAAATTCTTAAAATTTTATGATTTTGTGCTCAGCTTAATTGTATTTTTTTATTTTTATAAAGAACATGATGAACAATGTTTATTTAAATATTCTAGCAATTTTTTGTGTTCGTTCTTTAAAATAACTAAATCAGATAGTAATTGCCTAATCTAATACCTTTTAATGATTTGTTTTATGATATTCTGTCATTTCCTATCGTTATAGTGATTTCTTTATTTACCGCTTTTATATTTTTTGTGACAAGAAGGGGGGTTAAATTTGGCCCTCCAGGGGATTAAATTTTTTGATCCCTCAAGGGGTCAAATTTAGCCCCCCTCCCCAGGGAGTGAAATTTTTTTGAAAGTGATGCATGAATAAAAAGGATGAAATTTAATACACCCTGATACATTCTTTCTTATGTATTGTTGGTAGTACTAATTAAAAAAACCTTCAATATCAATTTAAGTTAGATCGGTAATTTTAAATTTCAAAGCGAATAGTGGCAATCTGCAGTTTAAAATTTCTTAGAGGGGGAAAATAAAAAAACTAGTAATGTACTGAACTAAGCGGTCTTCACATTTAAACCATTTTATTCTATTAACTTATGTAAAAAGGTTTATTTTTAGGTGTCCTATCAAATCAGCAGAAAGGGGAATGTTTCACCTGTATTCAAGAATAAGTCGCAAACTTATTTTATTGAGCCTAACTTTACAGGTAAAGGTAGGTTTGCGATGTCTCCCAATTCTAATAATTGGGAGACATTGCAGGACAAATACAACCACCGTATATGTCTTGTATAAATATACCTCTTTTGTGTATGTAGACCTACGTTAATAAATGTAGTCAATTTTCTCTCGTTTTATGGTGCAATGTAAGCACTCGATTTGAAGGTTAAATAATTATGTTTAATTCCTATACTGGTCTTTTAATCCCTATACAGGTCCAAATTTTGGCTTTTTAACATTTAGCTTTAAAAAAATAGTTGTTGAAAATTTTTAGTGTCTTGCTTATTTCCGCTTTTACTTTCTCGTTCTTCTTCTACTTTGCTCATTTGGGTGGTCATCGTCACATATTTAATGACCGATACACTATACACACACGCATAGGCGGGAACGGTCCGGGAAGCTAGGAGGGTGGTTA
This sequence comes from Microlaimidae sp. YZB2_3, assembly GCA_030248175.1. NCBI lineage: Eukaryota > Metazoa > Nematoda > Chromadorea > Desmodorida > Microlaimidae > Microlaimidae sp. YZB2_3. Next base: position 29,360 of record JASAMX010001146.1, on the reverse strand, counting down.
ACCGGGGTAAATCGAATTTTGAATTCTAGGAGGGGGTCCCAGGGGGTCCGTACCCCCCTTCCCTAGCTTTTTAGGGGGGTCGACCTGGGGTGCGAAATTTTGAAATTTAGAGGAGGTCAGGTGGGGTCCGGCGTCCAAAGCAAAACGGTTTTAAACCACAGTAACTTCAATATTGTTTTTTTTATAGGGTAATACTACATTTTATTGAATAAAAATCGATATTCTGGTGTAAAAAGGGTGTAAAAACATGAATATGTGTTAAAAAATTTACGTTTTTGGAAGAAAATTTAGTATAAAAAAAGGACCCAAAATTTTCCCGAGGGGGAGGGGGGGGGTCAGATTTCAAATTTTAGAGGGAGGTCAGGGGTAAAAAATTCGGAAATTTGGGGGAGGGGGGGCTAGATTTTTGTCTAAGGGGGGGGGGTCCCAAAATTTCGAGGCTATGTGGGGGGATGGACCCATAGATGAACACGGTCAAAAAGCAAGGGGGATGTTTACCCTGGGTAAATGACATTTCAAAATCTAGGGGGGTCCTAGGGAGGGTCGAACCACCCCTAGTTTTCTAGGGGGGGTCGACCCGGGGTGGAAGATTTTGAAACCTAGAGAGGGGTCAGATGGGGGTCTAATTTCCGAAGCAAAATAGTTTTAAACCATTAAATGTTTGATAATAGTTTTTTTATAAGATAATACTACATTTTGTTGAATAAAAAGCGATATTTAGGTATAAAAAGATTGTAAAAACATAAATTTAAGTTAAAAATTGACGTTTTTAAAAGAAAATTTTATTTATTTATTTTTATTTATTTATTTATTTATAATTCGCATAGTGCAGGAAACAGCTAAAGCATTTAAAAATGCACTGAAATAAGCTGACCCTTCGTTAGTAAAATATTATATCAATTATTTAAAAATTCTAGTAATAATTCTTTGTGTGGATCTTGACTTTGGATTTTCATTGTTTTTCAAAACATCCAGATTAAAATAATGAAAAGTTCATTCTTAATCATTGTGTTTCATGATGTAATAATATTCTAAGAGTTTTACAAATATACATTCTCTTCTTACAGGATAGATTGTTGTACGGGTGTCATTGTTGATATGAAAATTGTGATGGTAGACTTGAAGTTTTTACAGTATTAACCAAAACATTTTATAAATAAAACTTTTGAAGTATTACAACAAGCAGACCGCACACCACGCAAAACCAAACAAAAAAGTACTTAAAATTAGTATAAAAAAGTACTTAAAATTTTTTCGAGAGGCGAGGGGGGGGGGTCAAATTTCAAAATCTAGAGGGGGTCAGGGGTAAAAAATTCGAAAATTTGGGGGAAGGGGGCCCCTGGATTTTTTTAGAGGGGAAAGGGCGCCAAAATTTCGAGGCTAGGAGGTGGACCCCACCCTACCCCCCTTGTTCATCTATGGGTGGACCCCACCCTGCCCCTCCCTTTCTCACTTATGCACACACGGTTTGTATTAACATTACCTCCGCCGCCCCGCGCATAGGTGGGGAGCCTCCCGGATTTTGGGAGGGTATGCTCGATTCCCGAAATTTTGGGGGTGGGGTATCGCAAAATTTTTTTTTGGATATCCCTTATTCAAATACCCCATTTTTAGCGTTTTCAGTACTAATACATAGGAATAGGACCCCCCAAATTTGGGGGGGAATGTCCGGGGTATCTCCAAATTTTAGGGAGAAGGGGGGGGTGTCCATGTCGGCAGTAATCCGGATTTTAGGAGGGAGCGTTATAACCATACATGGGCACGGGGGGAGGTTCTATTCCTATGTATTTGGGGGGGGATTGGGAGGTTAACTATTAACCTCGCCCCCAAATTCTGAGAAGAGAGGTTTAACCCTCGCGCCGTTCACTTTTCGACCTAAAGCTAGAGTCTTCCAGGCTGAAATTGAGGGCGTAACCGCTCTCCACCAGAAAGAAATAAACAATAAACCCGGGAGCGAGAAAAATTAAAAAAAAGTTTTCAGCGGTTATGTAACCAATTATTATTTAGTTGCGTCATGTGTTTCTCTGACGTGATATTTTTTTCAAAAAACAAGTGGTTACTTTACCACTCATCTATTTTCACCCTGATAGAATTTATCTTTAATATTAACTTTGTTTACGTATTTTCCCTACAAAATTGAAAAATGATTTGAGTAATTTTCCCACGCGATTGTAAAAATGTTATTGAAAAAATTTTCTTCGGATTTTAATTTCTCTCCACTCCATTCCGGGCCAACACTGCTGTATGCAGCGGTTTTTGAAGGAAAAAATCCCAGGGTTAAGAGGCCAAAAACTTGATATTTTACTTTTTTTTAACCACCAAACACTTTTTTTGCAATATTTTTGGTTTTTAAAAATGTAAAATACCAAAAGTGATATGTTGATTTATTAATAAAACATTGTTTTACACAAAAATTAATTCTAGCTATGGGTGGTCATATTGCATCAAGTAAATTATTTTGTATTTTATAAAGAAGCCAACACACCATTGTCATAGGTCACCGAAGGGGGGGTGTAGGGGGGGGACACCCCCCCCCCCCTACGGCCTCTGAGACCTATCCCCCCCCCCTAAGGCCCATTTTTGACCCCTCCCCCCCCATCGACCCCCTGAACCCCTGACCCCCCCCCCCCTAAGGCCCATTTTTGACCACCCCCCCTCACTAGACAATCCCAAAAAATGCTTAAAAAATGGTCAAATTTCGTCAAAAAATTGTCAATTTTGGTCAAAAAAATGGTACCCGGGGTGTGACCTCCCCCCCTGCTTTTTTTCAAAAAAAACACCCCGGGGTGTGACCCCCCCCCCTGGAGGTCAAAAACCTCCACACCCCGGGGTGTGGACCCCCCCCCCGGAGCCGTCGAAGGTCGGTGACCTATGACCATTGTAACAGCTGCCGTTGGCTTTAATTCTAAAGTATTAATCTTTATTATTTACCTAATAATTTGTTGAAATTATGCCTTTTGAAATGAAACTGCTTTAGGCCAGAAGTAACCAGCAACAAGGGTTAATAATTATTTATTTATAATAATATTTTTACATAATTTATTACATAATTGAAAGATTAGTTTAATTGTATTTTATTAGTACTGAAATAAAAAAATACAGCTTTCTTTAATCGTTTTAAAAAAATCCCTGTGTGAGTTTTTCATTAACAAAAACCTGTGCGTTTTGCTCAAGTTTTTTAGCTTATTTTTTAGCTTATTCGTTTTTTTAAATTGTATTTTGTAGGAGTGAAAACACTAAATGTGGAAGGAAGCAAACGGCCGACACAAGTCGATGTGAAAATCTTAAGGTACGGTATTGGTTAAGATAATAATGTTATATATCTTGGATATTTTTAAATTTACTGGTTTTTAATTTTATTGTTTTAATCATCGTGCAAATCAAATGAACAGGCTTTCAAATTTCAAGTTAATCTATCTCTCCAAATACGAAACACTTGTATTTTTTGTAAACTTGTCCCGCTCATTTTTTTGTCTGTTCCAGGTGTACCAGCGATGGATGCGACGCCAGAGTGAGGTCACTGTCGATAGAAGGATTAGACTTTTGCACAAAACAGAGTGCTGTCGGGAAGGAAAAACCACAGAAAAAAGACAAGCAACGGTATACAACTTCTATTGTCGTTTTAAAATTGTCCCCAGACCTGTTTTGCTAACTTTGTATCTCGAAATCATAGGTGAGAATGGTCCCGAGAGCTAGGGGGTCGTTATCCGGAAGTAAATAGCATTTTAAATTCTAAGAGAGGGTTCTTAAAGAGGTCTGAAGCCCCCTTGTTTTTTAAAGGGGGGGGGGTCGACTCAGATGGCAAAATTTTGAAATCTAGAGGGGGTCCGGTGGTGTGTGGTGTCCGGGGTAAAAAATTCGGAAATTTGGGGTGAGGGGGGCTTAGATTTTCGTCTAGGGAGGAGTCCCAAAATTTCGAGGTTAGAAGTGGGGGGGGGGTGCAGACTTATGCACGGTCTGAAAATGTCCCCTCTCCCTTTTATTCCCCACCCATCCCCCCACAAAAATGAAAAAGTACCCAAAAGGAATGGCGCCATTTTTGACCTATAATGACGTCATCGTCGCGTTATAACCCATTTTAAGCTTATTTTCACCTTAATTTCGCTTTTTTGTCCTTTTCTCTTTTTCTCCTTTTTTCTCTTTTTTTCGCTTTTTTTCTTTTTTTTCTGTCTCCCCTGCTTGTCTCCCCCGTTTGAAAAAAGTTGCCCCCCCGTGCCCCCTCGTTTTGGGAATTGCCCCTTCCAATAAAACTCCGGCGGGTGGGGGGCGGACCATATACAGGCAAGTTGGTCAGGAGTTTGGGAAGGGGGGATTAAACCGGATTTAGGGGGGATAGTTAAAATCCGAAAAACGCATTTCACCCATATCGTTTTTCTTCTGGGGTGCAGTTTACTTATATCGTTTTTCGGTTCTGAAGCAAAATTAAGTAAAAAAAACGCTAATATTAGGTCAAAAAGCCCTGTTTATTGCATTTTTGAGCTTTTTATTGCTTAAAACACTCATTTTGACCTCAAAACTTAAGTTTGGAGGCAGTCATTTTAAAGACATTTTTTTCATTTTTTTCAAAATTGGGGAGGGGGAGGGGTTAACCTTTCCCTTACTTTTGAGTGGAGAAGGGGGGATTAAACGCCCCATCTCAGAGTTTGGGGGGATAACCCCCAATCCTTCCCCTGTGCCCATGTATGAGGTGGACCTCATCCATAGGTGGGCAGCCTCTCGATTTTGGAGGGGGGGTCAAATTTTAGGGGGGGAGTGTCCGGCAAGACTCAAATTTTGAGGGAGGCGTACCCAATATTTCCGCGCTGCCTTAAAATGGGCTTAAAACGCGTAAAAAACGTAAAACAAGCTTATGAATGCTTTAAAACTGTAAAATTAAAATTTTGACCTTAATGCAACTTATAAATTTTATTTTTTAATTCGTTTAATAATAATGTGTTTATATATTCTTATAATTAGATTTTAAAAATCATAGTTTTTTAATAATTACGTAATAATAGAATAGTAATATTATTGTTTTAATTATAAAGTCAACTATTACAAACTTTTTAATCCATAATCTTATATTTAATTAAAGATTATATACATACATGGGCGTAGCCAGGTGGGGTCTAGAGGGTCCAGACTAGACCCCCCTTTTGGGTCGGCAAAGGGAAAAATTTGGGGTTAGATCCCCCCTTTTGGATCGCCAAGGATAAAAATTTGGGGGTCTAGAACAGCCATTTTTTAAAAAACTCTCGCGCTTCGCTCAGCGCTCCATTAATTGTATAGTCTCCACTTTTTAGTGCAAATTTAAATTACTTTGTTTTGTAATCTTGGTGTGACCACGCTAGACCCACCCCATTCTTAACGTTTTAATTGGTCTCCACTTCCAAATTTGTTTTACTTTGTTTTTTAATCTTGATACGACCACCACAGCCTGGACCATGTCCAGCCTGGACCCCCTTTAGATTGTTATAATATAACAATTTTATATAATTTTATATAATATAACCTTTAAATTTTTAATACCACTATATTATAGTGGTAATAAAAATTTAAAGGTTCGAAGTAATTTTAAAATCATTTTCTGACAGTTTGCATTGCTCGGCGTTGTTTTTCTTTTCTTTTCTTTTTTTTTTCTTTTCTTATTTTTTTTTTTTTATTTTTTTTTTTTTTTTTCCCCCTTCGCCCCCCCCCCTTCCTTCCCCCTTTCCGGGGCGTGCCGTCTGCTGCTGTAATTCAATGTACTCATTTTTTAGTTGTAATGTTTTGATAAATCGAAAATTTTAAGGTACCCAATTGTTTGTAAAAAATTTTTCTGTGTTTCATAGACTTATTTTTATTAAATAATAGGAAAATAATGAAGTATATGACATAAACAAGGTAGTAAACACTTTTTTTAGCCGTTTTATAATGCTTAGGGTTTCGACCCCCCTGGACCCAGCCCTTTTTGAAATTTTAGTTTAGGTGAAAAAAACCCTTTTTATTGCATTTTTGAGCTTTTTACTGTTTAAAACAGTCGTTTTAACCTTAAAACTTAGGTTTGGAGGCAGTTAGAGTCATTTTAAAAACATTTTTTCCCTAATTTTTCCAAAATTTTAGGGGTTAACCTTTTCTCCCCCCCAACTTCTGAATGGGGGCTTTTTTCTGGCGCTTTGGTTTGCTCCGTGCGTAATTGTTTAAACTTGTTTATAATTTATTCATTTTCCTTATGGCGTTCAGATAATACTGCTAATTTATTATATTTTTAACTTTGAGAAATGCCATTGAAAGTAAAAATCTTGAACAAAAACCGAATTGATAAAATTTAATATTTATGGAAACCTAAAACTAACCTCTTATAAAATTTTTATTTGCTGGGGTATTGCAAGAATTTTGAAAATTTTCGAAATAATTTACTTTACCTTTAAATCTTTAAAAAGCACATAAAATTTTTTACGACTCTTACAAACTGTTTCTATCTGTATCACCAAAAAAAACTACCAATTAATTTAATATTGATATGAAATCAATAATTTATTTAATTTAGTTTAATAATTTATTAGAAATTCTGTCCAAAAGTTTTAATTTATCAAACAAACGACAAGTTTAAGATTATAATTAAGTATTAATTTTACTACATTTAAAATATAATTAAAACCTGAATACCGTAAGTAATATTTCAAAAAAATGTAAACAGCCTGTCTAAAAAAATACAAATTGAAATCATACCAACCGAAAATTGATTTTTATCACCTTCCATATAAAAAAAACTATGTGAACCAAGTCAACCTCAGTTTTTTTTATTGATTTTTTTTGGTCCGTGTCAATGTTTTTTTGTTAAATTATGAACCTTTGGCAAAATTTTACGCATATAGAGTTGAGCATTAAAAAAGCTTGTGTTAATAAGCACAAAAAACACAAACTTTTGATAAGCACAAAAAGTTTGTGTTTTTTTAAATATTTAGTGTATAAAACAAAAAAATGACTACAAAGTCATCCTAAAATATATATCCTGAAAAAAGCTAATATATTGGCCCTATTTTTGTTGATATGGAAAAAAATTCTGTTATTGGCGCTTAGATTTCTGCGCTGGCGCCTAAAATTTGGTGGCTGACGCTGGCAAAAAAACCCAGAATAACCCCCATTTACAATGCAATTAAATTTTTTTAATTTCTATGACAATAAAGCTCTGGTTACGCCTTTGCTTTTTGGCTGCTGAGACTGCAGTAACTTTTGGTTTAATAAAAAGTACTATAAAAATAAAAATTTTGTGGGAAAATTTTGTAAGCTAATTAATTTACTATTTTTTTAGCCTAATTGCACAAAATCAAGAAGCTGTTTGTCTGGAGTGGTATCTTGGTCTTATTCTTAGTATGGCAGAATCCTGCATGCCAGTAGCCCCGATGTTAAAACGACTTATATGTGATCAAACAAAAGAAGCTATGGGCCATTTTAATTTTTTCAGCCTCGCTCCCAACGCACCCAAAAAAACAACAGTTCTGTCTCCGCCATTGCTAAACAAAGTGGAAGATTTTCTGCATAATATTTTGACCTCCATGGAATTGTCGTCTTCAATCGATGAGGAAGAAAAAGATATTTTTGCCTGTTTAGTTCAGTGTTTGTTTCAGTTGGCAATGGCTCGAGGACGACCATCATCTTTGCTAAGATTGTCTACAGTTTTGTTGGAGCATGAAACCAAAAACAATCTAAACAGCACCACTTGTCCTTCTTCCGATTTTTTAAAACCGCAAGAAAATGTAAGGAAGTGTTCCAATAGTAATTCTCATGCCTATCCCTTTGGAGATTCTAAATTGGCAGAACAAAAAGAAGTTCATAGCGTTTACCCAGAAGACATTATCAAACAGAACGCATCCAAAGAGCATATTGATGGTGACAAAAACAGTGCAGGTCATTTTACACAGTACATCCCAGTAGAAATGAAAAACGAATGCGCGGAACAATTGGCAAAACTTGCCCAAAGCAATGCCAGACGCCTGGACCTGCAGAGCAAACTAGTGGAAAGCGACTCGGACGTTTTGCTGCGCGGCTCAGCTGCCACTGTGTTAGATTGGAATGCAACAACAATCTATCACTGCAAGCCTTACGAAAGTGAGCTGGTTATTGTTTTGGGCTCAAATTGCAAAAACTCTCCCTGGTTTATTCCTCTCTCTGCAGACATACGCATTAGCAGCAATATTTCAAAAGAACAAATTGAAATTTCCGTCAAGGTTGGATCAGAAGCAGAAGACCTGCGGGAGATTCAAGCGGAGTTTGAACAGTTTTCTAAGGATAGCAATGACATTCTTAAAATTAAAATGTTGCCAGCATTGACACGGCTTATATGTATTATTTTTAGAAAAAAGCCAGAGGAAATTGGCACTATTGGTATACAGGGTATCATGATTTTCGGTTTACATTGTAGAAATTTTGCAAACACATCACCTTTGTTAAGCAGTATGGAACTACTCTCTCCAAAAGTCAAATATGCTGACTTGCCCTTTCTCTACCGAGCACATTCCACTATTTTGGTTTTGAATTTCTCCTTGCCTAAAAAACTGGAAGGTCTTCTTGATACATCAGGCCACTCTGTGAAAGCTTTACTTGTTGGTATGCAACAACTATTATACACTTCAAAAGTGACAAAGCGAAGTATTGCTAGTGAATTTCTCATGTGTATTAGCATATTGGTGGTTTTAAGCGATAACGATGATTTTAAAGTTAATGATTGTTCTCAGGAATCTGGCACCCGCTTGTACAACGTAGTGCGGGATTATGCAACACACGCCAAGATTTTGAATCAGCAGCAAGAATACAAATTAGCTGAAAATTTATTATCCAATGGTGCAAACCTTTTCTTTCCTGATCTAGCATTACGTAAAATAAAACTTCTAGAAATGTTAAAAAATCATGCTGACTCACCAAATTTTCGCTCCTTGTGCAGGCATTTTTCATTCAGGGGTGACAATCACATCGATTGTATTTTTGAATTACCAATGGATGAGATCCCTAACGATACAGCAATAAATTTTTATAAACTAAAAAGTTGGTTGGATGTAGAAAAAATTAATAATACATTTGATCAAATGATGGGAATTCTGTTTAAGAATAGCTCTTTCGGCAGTTCATACAAGATTATCAATGAAGAGCTTATGAGAAAAAAATTTGTGGTGGATACCGTTTTAGAAGAAGATCCAATAGAAAAATTTATAACCTCCCAAATAATACTTTTTTTTAAGTGGTGCCAAGATTTTCGCAAGCAAAATACATCCACTAATGAAAATGAAGAAAGTCGCTTTTCCAATTTAACCCAGAAAGATTTGCATAATACTCGAATGGCAGTACATCAAGATTTGATTTTTAACATGATTGCTTTTTTTTTAAAACACCTCCACTTAAAATTGTGTGATTTGGAAGCAAAAATTGATTATGAAGTTTCTGCTAAAATGAGACAGCGGACAATTGTTGTGGAAGAAATTTTAAGTGGATTAAACAATGGGACGGGTGTTAATGGAATACAAAGCGTGGCTCTTTTGCTTCTCTCAGAGCTAAAATCTGTTTCAAATAAACAAATTCAAAGTTTTTTGTCACTTCAATTGGCTATGCAAATGTGCAAATCAATATTAGAGATGAAGTCAGCAATAACTATATTTTTGTCATTGGTTAAAGAACATTTTTATGAACAAACTGAACGTAATAGTGACAAAAAAACTGCAAAGGTATATTTTGTTTTAAAGATTTTAAGAATTTGCGTTCAGTTTTGAAAATACTTGGAAAAAAAATATTATGATGGTCATAATTGGCTTAGGGTTAATCACATGTGCAGAAAAAAAAGCATGTTAATTAGGCAAATTATATTATAAAATAATATAAGTTTAACTCGAATTTTTTAACTCTCCTCTATTTTTTAAAAAAATAAAGTCTATCTTCATGTATTCCAGTGGCGTGCCCAGGGGGGGCGGCCCCCTCCCCCCAAAATTCGGTGAAGCCAAATTTAAAGGGGAGATCCTTACGTTTTTTAAATTTTGGGAGAGAAAAAATTTTTTCTTTAATATTAATACAGAAACATTCCTGATGCTTTCCAAAAGCATATTATGCATATTAATAGTCAAAAAAACAAATTTTCCCTGCTTAGCAGGTAGTTTAATAGTAAGCAAGGCGGGAAAAGTATTGCCGAAAAAAAATTCTTGCTTAGCGGGTAGTTTAAATTGACAATTTATCTTAGTTTTTTTGATTTAAAATCGATTATGCCTTTCAATAGTTAAGGCATACATATTAAATAAAAGTAAATAAAACTATTATAAACACTATTAACTTTTTAAACATTTTAAACACATGTTTTAAATGTATAAGGATAAAAAACCTTAAATTTTGAAATACGTATCATCTGGAATTAAAATTTCTAGTGTATTTTAGCGCCTTAAATGAAAATTATTCCTCCAAGGGGTGCATATTGCGTTCTGCCCCCCGAACCCCCTGACAAGGGGTTCATCCATGGTATTATTTTTGTTTTTATAAGTTTAACTGCACTTGTCCCAAATTTAAAGACAACAGGGAGCAGCGCATATGTTTTTGAATTAGTTTTTTGTTAATTAATATAATATTAGATTATGTAATAGAAAATAATAATATAAAATTTTGTACTTAAACAATGAAATATCCGTGAAATTTATTAAGAGCGTAGCCAGATGAGCTAAACGATCACAAAATTTACCTCTCAAAGTCAATATAACGTAAAAGTTTGGAGTTCTCTTCTGGGGACAATTTAATAAGAATTCTTGCGCTTTGCTCCGCTTAGTATTGGATGGATCCTTATGACTTTCTAAAACTTTAAACGAAGTGTATAAGCATCAATGGATTTTGGATTTTTTCGTACAGCTGCTAAAATTTTATTGTAGAAATTAATTTATAAACCTAAAATTTTGCGTTTAAAAATTTAGTATAATTGCAAAAGAATCAAAGAAATTGAAAGAATTATAGTAACTTTTCAAAAAACTCAAAAAAATTACTGCGTTTAAATATTTCTCCTTCATTTTTTTAATTACGCGATTTTTCATGTAAAAAATTACGCTTCTGGATGTCACCAACAGCATCTAAATTTTAATTTTTGAAAAAATCTAAATTTTGGAAAATTATAACAATAATAATAAAAAGTACAAGAAAAATTAAAGGGGTCTGGATTCCGAATAATAGTCACATTAAATCATTTATTTAAGTTTTTAAGCACTAATATAGAATTTTTATTTACTAAAATAGGCTATTTATGCATAAAAAGAGTACAAAAAACAAAAGTACTCTTTTTTACTACAAAACCGTGTTTGTGACAGTAAATTTTGACCTAAATTCATACCCAAACTTTGGCTCGAGGGGGTGAGGAGGTAGATTTAGAATTCTAGAGGGGATAGGGTGTCACAATTTAAAAATTTTGGGGCGGGGGGGCCCTAGATTTTTTTCTAGGGGAGAATCAAAATTTTGAGGCAAGGGGAAGTGGACCCCGCCCTACCCCCCTATGCCCATTTATGACAGTAACTAATTTTAATTTAGTTATTTATTAGTATCTAAATAGGTACCTAACAGGTTAAATTAATCATTTAGCTTATTCACACTTGGAATTGGCAGTCTGGTCATCCATGCAAGGAAGCTTCCAAAAGTGAAGATAATGATGCCTTTTTCCAATGTCTAGGAGCTGACTATTTTATGATTCACTTCTATTCCAAGTGTGAACTGAACAAGGACAGGGGCGATCGTATTATTTTCTACAATAGCAACGGTTTGGCGTATGGTGTAGATGGCAGCACTTGGCCTAAAAATCTCCTACTAAAATCTCCCAACTGGTTGCACATTCGCTACCTTACTGACTCCAAATTAGATGCAATTGCAAACGCATCTAGAACTGAGTCTCACCACAAAAGCGACCCATATGGGTTTAAAATGAATGTCTCCGCGTACTCATATTTAAATAAGTCATCTAAACAGAATTCCTTAAAGGAAAAGATTGCTGATCTGCACTTGTTGCTTTTAAAATTATCAGGTCAGTTATGCGCTTTGGCGTTTCCTAGCTCATGTGATGAGGGTTGGAAATATGATGAAATCAGTGAAATCACTTGGACTGCATTTTTTAAAAACCATAAGATTTCAGTATGCAATAGCCAAAGAGCAGATCTCACTAAAATCAATTCTGATTTAAACTTGGTATTACGATTAGCTAGTGGATTAAGAGTGGAAAAAATTGAAGAAAACTTGACTTTAAAGTTAAATGAAACACCATTAACAAAACAAGAAAACTATATAAAACTTGCTTCTGCTCTTATTTGTATTGTTGAATCATGTCAAAATATAGAATCTGTTAAAATTTTTGGTGAAGAAATGGAAGTTCTAATCTTGGCTGTTTTTCTAAGTCTTATTTGGCAGTCTACGCCGCTGAGAAATACAATTTCAAATCTAAATAGTAGAAGTTTCAGTAACTCTGAGGACTACTTCGTAAAGTTTTTAGATACTTGGTCAAAATCAAAAGAGCTGGGTCGATTGTTTTTAGTTAAAAAACAAGAACTTATTTCGGATTCTAAAACTGGACATCATCAAAAAATATTGCATGATAAAACAAATTTGTTCAGTTTATGCTTGGAAAAAGTAAAGCAACTGTTAGATTATTATCCCAGTAATTGTTTAAATACAAAACAACTTTATATTGCTTTCGAAACTTTCATTCTTGATTTTTCACTTCACGCTAATAGAATTGACGAAATCAATGATGAAATCAGCAGCAGATGTGAAACTCTGTCAGTTGCCTACCACTTGACTGGATTAATGTTTAAAACACACCGCAGTGCAGACTCTTTACCAGTTTTATTACCATTTCTGCAGGAAATCGCTAGAAACTTTGTTGGAAATTGTGTATTTGATTTACGATCAAATTTACACACTAAAGCTTTTAGAAGCTTTTTAATCGAACTAAAAGCATGCGCTCAATCCACCCATTCTAATCAAACTGCCGCATGGTTGGTTTATTTAATACATTTTTACACCGGAAGTCACGTGTGTCCTTCTGTACCAGAAGAAGAAACCGATAATAATAAAAATACACAAGCATGGTTTCTTTCATTGCTGATTGAAATGTGTTTTTTCCTCAAGGTAGTTTAGATATTTTGTCGTTTTTTTTTTGGTTTATAGTAAGGATGTTATGTTAGCGGGCGCTGATGAAAATGTGATTTTTGTATTGTTTTAAGTTCAAACCAGATTTAGTTTATTGATTTTGAAATTTTACTTTTTCAGAACCCAGATAGACTTAACTTTTGGGTTCATTATCAGGATTAAGGCTTTTTTTGAGTATTAAGTTAATAGAAATGGATATATTTTTATTGATTCCAAGCCCCTAGGCAGGCGTAACGTATTCATTCCAAATAGTTTTTTTGGGGGATGTGCATTTAACCCATATTGTTTTTCGATTTCCAAGAAAAAATTGGTTAAAAAACGCTAATTTTAGCTCAAAAGTTTTTGTTGCATTTTTTCAGCTTTTTATTGCTTTAAATATTATTTTGATCTTAAAACTTAAGGTAGAACAATACAGTTGCAAAAATTGCACCAATTTTCCCCAAAACATGTACTCGGGAGATTTCGGAAATCCTGATGACGAATCCGACCTACGTTTTTCAATTCAACCCCCCGGAGTCCACTAGGGGGGTTGCGTTGCGACCCCCCCCCCCCCCTTGGGGGGCTTTCGAACTATATACCGGTTTTACCTCAAAACACGTACTCGGTGTTAAATACAGTATTGAATAATGAACACTTTTTTTAATTAAAAAGTTAAAAATAAAAAAACAAACATATTTTGAGGTTAAAAATATTGCCCAGGGGGATTCGAACCTAGAGCTCCGGGATTCCTAGTACGACGCTCTAACCACTCGGATATACCTCCGTCTGAGATCTTTTTCTTAAAAACTAGTTTTAAACAAATGTTTCAAAATGTAGTTTCCCAAGGTCAAATCAAAAAAATATAAATGAAAGTTTAGTCAATTGATAGGAATTAGTTTGTTCCCAACTTTTAACACAACAGTTGTACCATAATTCTGAGTCAGTTTTTCAGTTTTTAACGAGATCTCTATTATCACTTCTTTTTATTTTTTATTTCAACAATTTTAGCAAAAAAAAACGAAATTAAAAAACTTCAATAGTAGGAATTTCGCTGAAAATTTTTGTGGGCATATACATTTGGTGTATCTAACTTGAGTTAAATTTTTTTACGTAATATTAACTCTGGTATTGTTAAATTGGGAAAAACTGTTTTAAAATGCTTTTTTTCAACGAAGCATATCTCGGCGTGGAATAGTCCACCAAAATGGTTAAGGATACCGAACTGACCGGAAAAAAATACTTTTTCTCCCAACATATAGTTTGCTTCTGTCCGTCACGTACGGCACGAGTTATGCACAAAAACCGACAGGGTATCATAGATGAGAACGGTCGGGGAAGCTAGGGGGGTGGTGGTTACCCGGGGTAAATCGAATTTTGAATTCTAGGAGGAGGGTCCCAGGGGGGGTCCGGACCCCCCTAGCTTTTTAGGGGGGGGGGTCGAGCCGGGGTACGAAATTTTGAAATCTAGTGGGGGGGAAGGTGGGGTTTGATGTCCAAAGCAAAACAGTTAAACCATAATAAATTTAATCATTGTTTTTTATAGGATAATACTACATTTTATTGAATAAAAAGCGATATTCTGGTATAAAAAGGATGTAAAAGCATGAATATGTGATAAAAATTCACGTTTTTGGAAGAAAATTTAGTATAAAAAAAGTTCCAAAAATTTTCTCGAGGGGGGAGGGGGGTAAGATTTCAAATTCTAGAGGGGGGTCAGGGGTAAAAAATTCGAAAATTTGGGGGGAGGGGGGCCCCTAGATTTTCGTCCAGGGGGGGTCCCAAAATTTCGAGGCTAGGGTGGGTGAGCCCCACCCTGCCCCCCTTTCTCATCTATGCAGGGTATCCTAACTGTATCGTTCGGCCTTAAGTTAGGAAACTGTAAAAACAAGGTAAACGGATTGTTTTTAATTTTTATAAATGTGGGAAGTCACGGAAGTAATATCATCATCATTAGGGATGCGCCCAACATCCGCCTCCGCATTCCCAAACGCGGACATCCACACTATTTTCGACACCTCCTCCGCATCAGTTGTTTTTTTAAAAACACATCCGCGGATTTTTATATGTCTTATTTTTACTTCTAAAGTTAACTAATAGGTACATAAATATTTTTTTAAGATTTGTAACCTTTTTTAAACCAAAGATTTTAAATATAAATGAATGTTTTACAAAAAGCTCAAAAATCTAATAAAAACGCTTTTTGCTTAAAATTAGCATTTTTTTAACCTCTTTTTTTCTTCTAAATAAAAAACTGCACTAAAAAATTAAAACGGTATAGTAAGTTTGCATTATTTAATAGAAATCTCCATCCGCAGATGTAAAAAAATGACATTCGAGCTCATCCCTAATAATCATTAATTGCCCGCCCATTGCAGGCTTCAACCCTAAATTCTTTTTTAATCCCAAATGAAAAAACGCCTTTTGCAATCTTGGATTTACCTATCTATTATTTTGATATTAATCACACACTTACACTCTTTGTACTTCAGGAAAACTTAAAACCGGCGCAAAAAGATTCGGCGCCAGTCCTCGCGAACGAGTCGCTAAGCTTGGATCAGTATCGGGAGTTTCGTGATTGGTTGGCGATTTGCCAAGAGCCCGTCGGATTGGTGGAATTTCTAAAAGCATCCACGGGACCCGAGGCTGCTCCCGAAGTGCGGAAAGATGCGTTTCTTTTCGCCAGCATTTACGGAAAGCGATTGGATCACCCCCTATTGTGTTTAGGTATATTATTATTGTTTGTTACTTTATCTTTTATATTATATTTTTATAATTTAATGAAAGTTAATTTTCTTGATTATTGCGTTAGTTATTAACTATTTGTCTCAGAAAATATCTAAGATTTTTATAAAAGTTTTTGGTGTTTTGTTTGCCTCACTTTTGATTCTTATAAATATTTTTAAAATTATTAAATCTTAGGTAATTTTTTAAGTGTTCTGAAATTAGTTGCACAAAAATATATTTCAAACTAAATTAAAAATATTTAGATTTTGAATACATGTTTTATGTTTTAATCTTTAAAAATTTAAGCCACGAAACTGTGGTTTTCATGATCAAATAAAAAAAGTTAGTTTCAAGTGACAGTTGTCAAAGCATGAATGAACACAACAAGTTTATCTAATCTGGGCTTTTTAGTGGCAAGTTAAACCTTCCCTTAATCCCTTCCTACTTCCCATCTATAAATTAAGCGGAAATTTGGTGGGATATTTAAAATCCAAGCAACGTATTCAAACCATAATTTTTTTTCTAAAGTGCATTTTTACTAAATCATTCTTTTTTTTTTTGATTTTAAATAAAAACACATAAAGGTTTATTATTTTATTAAAGGATAACATTTTTTAACCCAAATGGTTTTTATTGCATTTTGAACTTTTAAGTGCTAAAACACTCGTTTAGACTTTAAAATTTATTTAGGAAGTGGTTTGAAGAGTTTAAAAACATTTACACTCTTTTCTTTCCTCTTCCACTCTAGAATTAAGAGAAAGGGTTTTGTTTCTTCTCCGAATTTGAGGAGTGTGAAATTACCTCCAGCTTTCCTAATAAAATAACAAAAATAGCTATAATTAAAATTTGCAAAAAAACTTAAATAAAATATATTTCTAAATTGTTATATTGTATTTTTATGCATTTTAAACAGTATTAATAGCTAACGGTGGCTTAATGAATCGATTTTGTTAAACAGCGGAGGCAACATGTAGTTATTAGATAGGTGAAAAGGTCATAGAGCGAATGATTGATCATAGTTTTCTACCGTTCCAACACGTTACATCACAGTTTATAATATAATTTAGGCTGCGAAACACGCGTGGAAAACAGTTCTCATTATCGATGTTTGGAGTGCGAAAACTGCGACATCTGCAGAGAGTGTTTCGGTAAAGGTTTGCTGCCCTTTAAACACACAACACAGCATCCAATGCTCCTGCTCGCCTACCGTTGCGACGTTTGCGACGCGTTTATAGTGGGAGAAAGGTAGGTTCATTGCGGCTGCTGCAACATATCCATCGTTGTGTGTGAGTGTCCCAAAGGTTTTGAGTCAGATACAATACACAATACACCCAAACTTTGCTGTGATGAGATGATTCTTTTTTTAATTTTAGGGCGCGTTCAGACCTGATCCCATATTCAGATTTAAGTTTCTCAGATTCCAAAAACGGACCGTCCACACCTGATTTTTTACTTGGAAAAAATCACAAACTGTTTAAAGACCGTGGAAATCATTAAATGCAAAATTCATACTGCTTTTAGTTATAAAGCGTAGGACGTAATGCATAAAATAAAAATACATAAATAAAATGTATTTTAAATTTTGTGCTAAAATGTGCTAAATTGTCTAAATAAGTCTAATTTAATAAAACATAAATTTAATATTTTTAAAAATATATTGATATTTAAAAAATCGATGCGGTTTCTATAATATAAATTAGTTTTTCGACCTAAAAAACTACAAAACTTTTAAAATTTCTATAAAAAATGTAAAATTTATTTATTTAAAATCGTTTTAGCAAACTTTGGTTAAATTTTTCTTTGATATTTGTATGTTTGCCCGCAGAGAAAAACAAAAAAAGCGGAGCGTTGTAAGTTTGCAAAAAAGCCAATATTGCTTATTGTAGCATGTGAATTGATCTGTATGCGTGTATTAAATTTGTAATATATCAACAAAGACGCCTCTCCGCCCGCTTTCCCTTAATTTTTCCCAGAAGTTGGCTGCCGCTCCAACTGGTTTTAGGAACTGGGATCAGGCAAACCGGTGTGAACGCTTGTTTTCGCTGGTTCAATGATCTTGAAATTGGGACTGGGTGTTTACAGGCCTTTAATGCACGGCTGTCATAAATGTACGAAGTTTCGAATCAATCGTGTAGATTTGGTCTCATGTCGTATAGGCGACAAGCAAAAAGAATAGAACTTGGGGAATAAAACTAAGCACGACGTTTTAAGCAAAACAATTTAAAGGGGGTAACCAAGCCTCGATTTTTTGAAAATACGAAAACAAGCTGGAAATCCGATAACCCAATTAAAATATATTTTTTAATTGAATGTTTGGGAAGAGGTTAGCTGTCTTATTTGTGGCGATATGTTTTTAAAACGAAGACAAAAATTTGTATAAATTCATAATAATTTTTTTACATTCTAATTTTCATAGTATTTTACAGGTATCAATGTTGTTCTTGCGAAGACTATGACCTGTGTAACGGGTGTTATAAATTGGCCCTTTTTGAAGCAAGTGAAAATGGCGAAAACATCAAACACAAAACTGACCACGAATTCATGGTAAGATAAAAATATAACAGACCTCCATCTTTGCTCGAGAATACTCTTCTTATCCTCAATTTTATCCTAAAATCCGACCATTGAAAGCAGAAGAAGATCTGGAGTTCTGCTTCTTATGAAAAAAATTAAGCTTATTATAGCATGGCATGTGTTAAGTTATTATATTTATAACGTATTTATAATATATTTAAAACGTATTTATAATTGAAAACGTTTTTTTTTTGTTTTTAATAAATTTTGACAAAAAATCTTTTATCAGTACAAAAATTTCATATTTCTGACCTCACGCCACTCCCTAAAATTCCCTGTGAGGGTTGGGATCATTGACTAAAACCCTATACCAGCAAGCAACAGTGCTGATAAAGGGTTTTAGGCGGTCATATGGAATATCCATAACCTCTGCCCCCCCCAAAAAAAAACAAAAAAAATCTGTCACAAAATAATTTATGACACTACTAATTCTTAATTATTCATAAAATTAGTACAAAAAACTGGAGCCCCAAAAAACAAAGCTTCGCTCTGGAGCTGGAAGCTCGTAGTTACATTACTAATTATCAAGAAATGTTTTTTTTATTGTTAATTTTTATTTTAGGTTTTATCATCACCATCGGTTTACTATAGTGTTGAAGCTGCTGAAATCCAATTGACGGAATATATTAGCGTGTACTCACGTTTTTTGCTAACAGCCATGATTCAAAAATCAAAAGTAAGCATGGTATGCTATTTAGTGTTATTGAGAATTTTATTCCGACCCAATTGGTTTCAATAGAAGATTTCAGTAATTCGAAATTCAATATAAACATGCAATTCGCTTACTGTAATATTATATTACTAATACCAAGAATATAATAATACACGAAAATGGTATTAAAATTTCGCTAGAAAAGCTGCACATGCTCAACTTTAGTTAACTTTTCTCGGAAAAATTCGCCATTTTCTGCTGGTTTTCTTGCAAAAAATGCGTTTTTCTTTGCACTTAATGCTGTTTTTTGCTATGCGATTACTTTTTCACAACAAAAAAAATTAGAAATTTTTCGCATGAAAAATTTATAATTTCTAGCAAAATTTTGTTGTGCCATTTTCTAGCGAAATTTTCTTAAAAAATTTAGGGTACAACTAAGAATATTCTGTTATGTCATCATCATCTAGGCTCATTTTTTTTATAAAAAACACCATTACATTTTAATTTATTGGTGGTTTTTGGTTTATAAAAGAATTTTGTTTTTTTTTTCCCATAAATAAAAGCGAAACAAAACATACCGTTTTTTTTTTGGCGAATTGGCACAACACTAAAATTCACATGTTCCCACAACACCAAAATGATGTCATCATCATCATCGTCATTTTTTTATCACCATTACATTTTAATTTATGTTTTTGGCGATCAAAATTGCCAATATGGTGCTTGTATTTTTGGATGCCAAAGTTCCCACTATGTGTGTAAATGCAAGTCAATGTCGATTTAGTTTCGTAATTTTTTAATTGCTAGATTTCTATCGAATCAGAAAAATTAAACTATTTTTAAATAGCTGAAAACACGGAAAAACATGTTTCACAAGTTAAAGTGATTTTAAACAAAAGCTTATAATTTAGAGAACTGCTCCTTCAAAAGTATTCCCTAAAAAATTGTTAAAACATCACTTAATATAATATTATTATGTAGGATCTGGAAATCGGGAAAGCGCTATTGTCCTTCACCCGTCGACAAACGGAGTTGGTGCGATATCCCGCTTTCCTGGGTTGGTTGTGCCAAACCGTGGCCATCGCGGCCTCGCCCACTTTTACCGCCGACGTCGTGTTGAATTCTACCCTCGCTGATGAAGAAGCTTTTCTGCGCAAGGCCTTGAAGAGAATGCTGAAGATTTGCAAGAGCGGTGATTTTTACGGGACAGACAAAAACGACCCAGTGCTACCGCTATGGACGCTGGGAAGAATATGTGAGCGATTTGAACCCCAGACGGTTGACACCCAAGTAAGAATAAAAATAATAATTTAAATCGATGAAAAATTTGTATGACAGACGTGGGACCCATTGTCTCCCGAATTCTAATTTCCAAACTGTAATTCTAATTCCGAACAGTCCCTAAATCCGTAATGTTGCTTATCAAAGGGTCAGGGTCTAGCGTGATTTTTTTGAGTTTGCCAGTTTCCAGGGTTTCCATCAACCCTGGTGTGGTCCGTCCGGCACGCCTCTCGCCTTGCTCACCCCCTCTTCCCACTCCCGGAGGAGCTCAGCAACCGCTACGGGGTTTGCCCAAAGGTCCTCTGGTCCCAGTGTCGTGTCGTATTGATGTGTGTGCATGTAAAAATGTGTTGTGTAGAGTGTGTTTGTGTTTTGCATAGCGGGCAGTTTGGTGATGTGTGTTTGTTGGATTAATTTTGTGTGGTAGGAGTAGAGGAAAGGAGATTTCCCTGCCCTGAGTTGGGCGAGGGTTCTCCTGACCCCGCTGGGAAGATTTCTTCCTAACTTGCTTATTGCTGGTGCTTTTGTTTGAAGTATTGGGTTTATTGAAGTGTTATTTATGTTGGTTTGTAACTGTGTTTGTGTGGATTTGTTGTTTTATGCTTTGCTATAAGTTTTTTGTGTATGTCTGTAGGTATGTTTGTTGTGTAATTGTTGTTTGAAATATTGTATGTTTGCTTTTTGAGCCTGCTGGGTGCAGGTTGTTGTGTTAAATAATTGTGGTGTGGTTGTTGTTTGTTGTTTTTGGTGGATTTGTTTTTTTGTGTGTGTTGTGTGGGTTGTTGTTTTTGGTGTGCTTTTGCTTTGTTGGGGTTTTTTTTGTTTTTTTTTGTTGTTTTGTGTTTGTTTTGGTTTTGTTTTTTGTGTTTTGTGGTGGTGGGTGCCGTTGTTTTTGTTTTTTTTTTCGTTGTTTTGGTTTTTTTTGTGTTTTGTTTTGTGTTTTTGTTTGTTGTTGTTTGGGTTGTGGTCTGTTTGTTTGTTGTTGTTGTTTTGTTGTTGTTTTGTTTTTTTTGTTTGTGTTTGGTTGTTGTTTTTTGTGTTGTGGTGTTGTGGTGTTGTTTTTTTTTTTTTGTTTGTGTGTTGTTGCGGCTTTGTGTTTGTTTTTTTTTGTTGTTTTTTTAGGGATGGGGTGGTTTTTTTGTTAGTGTTTTTTGTTTTTCTTGTTTGTTTGTTTTTTTTTTAGGTTTGAGGTGTGTGTGTTTTTTTGTTTTGTGTGTTTGTGTGTGTTGTGTTTGTGTTTGTGGTTGTGTTGTTGTATAGTTTGGTTGTGTTTGTTGCATTGTTTGTGTGTGTGTTGTGTGTGTTGTGTCTGTTGTAGTGTGATGGTGTTGTGTTGTTTTGTTTGTTTTTTGGTTTAATTTTTTTATTCCTGTTTTTGTCGGTCTAGCGTGATCACCCTCCCTATCGTAAGTAGTCCTTAAGGATTTTAAGCTCATAAAGTTCTAAACAAAAAGTGGAAAAATTCAAAAAAAAATGTTTAAATATTTGAAATTTGGAACCTATTCTTAAAAGTGCGGTGCGGAGTTAAACTCTTTGTGTTGGATTTTGACGAATTTTCGTGAAAACCTTTCCCCTGCCCACAAAATGTTTTTATCAAGATATATTCAGTAGTTCAGGATATTTCCTGACCCCCAGAATTGCGTTTTTTCAACAATTCTGTACTTTAAAATT
This sequence comes from Microlaimidae sp. YZB2_3, assembly GCA_030248175.1. Taxonomy (NCBI): domain Eukaryota; kingdom Metazoa; phylum Nematoda; class Chromadorea; order Desmodorida; family Microlaimidae; species Microlaimidae sp. YZB2_3. Next base: position 7,369 of record JASAMX010001146.1, on the reverse strand, counting down.
TGCTCAATGGTTATAAAAATTAAATATACAAAATATGCACTCAAAGAAAGCGGCTATTGTCTAGCTTAATTTGATACAAGATTGGATCAGTATTTCTTAAGATATTGCGTTTCCCGTACAAAAAACCCGCGATTTTTTCGCTAAAAATACGAAGTGTATGCAAAAATGTTGGGCAAACTTAATCAAATCACTGTCGTCGTTGGGTGTTTTTAACGAAAAAATCGAAGTTTTTTTGTACGAGAAATGCAATATCCCGACAAATACTGCACCAATATTAGCAATCAAGATATCAAATTAAAGTCAAAAATAGCCGCTTTCTGTGAGTGTATATTTTGTAACTTCAATTTTTATACCCATTGAACAATCTTTCAATTACAGAATTGTCGGAAAAAATCCATTTTTGGGGAGTCATATCTCCAGAACCATTGAAGATATTTAATGAAAAAAATTTTTTTGGACTATTAGGGTAGGGGCAGAAATAAGGTTTTTACGACAGAATGTCAAAATGGAAGGCAAAACGTTTGACTCCGCACCGCGCCTTTAAATCCAAGTATGCCTATATAAATTTATGTAAAAATTAAAATTGTTTAGGTAAACAAAATTTTCCGAAACCCCGTATATGGAGTAACTCCAGGGCTAATCACCATTCAATTTATTGCTTCCATTGTTTTGACGAATGAATCAAGTTACGGTTGTGGCAGATTTGGTAATATTATTATTTTTAATTAAAATCTCTACGCATTTATTTATAATTACTAAGGCTTAGATGTATGATACCTTTAGACGGTTGTAGTAAAATAAATTTAACGGCATTAGTGTAATTCTAGCACGTCCGTTAGTGATAGACTGGAGCTATAAATTACAGTTCATCGCCCGTTTTTAGTCAAAAAGCAAAATATTATTTCATATTCGGTTCTGATATGACACATGCGCGATGCGCCGTATGTGTTCCTTCTGTGAAAACTCAAAGCACAAGCGTTAATAAAGGCAATTATATTTCGTCCGTCTTTGTCCAGACTATGGTGTAATTGACAGCACGCCAGAGTCGACTTTGGAGGTTACGGGTTCAGTCCCTGTATCTGCCAATTTTTTAAACAAAATTTCGCTGTCTAAACTTTTCAGCACCTGATTATTTTCGCTTCTACTTTGGGTCGTCACAGATCTAAACCTCATCTTATTAGTTATTACGTCTCAGTTCATGCTTGATAAATTCACATGACATAAATAACATTGGTAAGTTGGCCCGGCGGTGTGTTAAACCCGGCTTAGTGGCGGGGAATGAAATCCGAGGAACATGAACGCATTTTGCTCATATTCTAATCTGTTTTTGCTGGATTGTATTATTTTTACACAGATCTGTGCTCTGATCCCCCCCTCGGGGTTTAAACGGGGAGGGGGGCAAATCCAAAATGGGGGGCACAGGACAGGGGGGAACTTTTTTGAAACGGGGGGGGCAATAAAATGGAGGGCAAGCAAGGGAGAAAGAAAAAAAGAGAAAAAAAAGAAGAAAAAAAGGAAAAAAAGGGGAAAAAACAAAAATAAGGTAAAATAGGTCTAAAATAGCTAAACATGCATTGAAATAAGCTAAAAACTGCAAAAAATTTGCGACGATGGCGTCATTATAGTTAAAAATTGGCGCCATAAATTTAGGGTACTTTTTCATTTTTGGGCGGGGGACGGGGGCATTTTCAGACGGTGCACAGGTCTGTTTACACATTGTTTTTCAAGTTTTGAAGGACAAAATAAGTACATAAACGATAATTTTAGATTAAAAAGTCCTTTTTATTGCATTTTAAGCTTTTTATTATTTTAACCTCAACCCTTAAGTTGCTAGATGTAGTTAGAAAGAAGTCATTTTTTAGAATTTGGGACAAGAAAAGTGCTAATATTCTTCTTAACTGGGAGGGGGGAGTCCCTCTCTCCTTGTGGCCAACTATGCACAATAATAAATGACTGTTATTGACCACAATTAAGCAAGAATAATAAATTGAAAAAATGTAACGATGATTCATAATTTGGACATAGTAAGATTATCATTGTCGACAGATTACAAGCATAGGTGGGCAGCCTTCCGGATTTTGGGGGGTATACCCGACCCCCGAAATTTGGGGGGTGTCCATAGATGAACAAGGAAGGGGTAGGGTGGGGTCCGGCCCCCTTAGACTCGAAATTTTGGGGGCCCCCTAGAAAAAAATCCAGGGGGCCCTCCCCCTCCCCCCCCCCAAATTTTCAAATTTTTTAGTCCTGACCCCCTCTAGATTTTGAAATCTGATCCACCCCTCCCCTCTCGAGAAAATTTTAAGTACTTTTTTATTCTAAATTTTATTGCAAAAACGTGAATTTTTAACACAAATTCATGTTTTTACACCCTTTTTATACCTAAATATTGCTTTTTATTCAATAAAATGTAGTATTATCTTATAAAAAAACTAATATTAAATATTTAATGGTTTAAAAGTATTTTGTTTCGGAAATCGGACCACACCTGACCCCTCTAGGTTTTGAAATCTTCCATCCTAGGTCGAACCTCCCTAGAAAGCTAGGGGGAAGGTTCGACCCTCCTAGGACCCCCCTCCTAAATTTTAAAATTTCATTTACCCGGGTAAACACCTCCTCCCTAGCTTTTTGACCGTGTTCATCTATGGGGGTGTCCCAAAAATTTTTTGGGACATAATTATGGTGTAAAAATTATGGTGTAAAACCAATTATAAATAATCATAGGTCATCCCGCCGTGGTTGAAATTCTTGCAAAACTCTCGAGAAAAACAACCTGGAAAGGTGCCGTACTGGCATATTTTCAAATGCTGCTCAATGATGGAGAACAGCCGCGACACGCTGTTTTATCCGCGCTAACAGGCTTTCAGGTACATTTAGCAGGGGAGTACATTTTGTTTTCGAAAAAGTCATTGACAAAAACAAGTCGATAGTACATTAATTGCTTTAAATAACCATTCAATTTCCTTTCGAATGAGTACTTCTTTTTCCAAATCGGTGGACTTAAAGCAAAAAATAAAATTATCAGTATCAACTGATATGTTTTTGTGTAATTATCGGGTTTTCTTATGTGAAATATATATTTTGATCGGTCAACTTCAAATTTTGCAATTTGTTCATTTAGGAACCTTGGGCGGTAGGTTCTCGAGTCATATATTTGAAAAATCCTCAACGCGGCGGTCGTTTAGTTGCCTTAATATACAATAGAGCGGCATGTCTTATTGTCGAAGACAGGACCCGGCAGGTATGCAAATCAAAAATAATTGAATGATAAAATTCCGTATCTTTCTGATAATTTTTAAAATACTAAAGGCAACGATATTAGTTTTGGTTTTAACAACTGAACTGGTAGGTATTTAAACCTAGGCCTCTACTTTGTGCAGTCCTTTAGCACTTAATGGAGTTTCCATCTGAAAAAAATTCCCGCTATAATATAAAGATGGAATACAACTCAAACGTTTATCGTCGGTTTCACCGATGCTTGTGGACTCGCCGCACCCAACTGGGTTGTGTGCGGAAAAAGAAAACTGGATGACTTGCATTTTTTTGGGCCATTCTCCTCAGTTTTGCTAAGTCTTTATAACAAGTCACTGAGGTTACAACAACCACTTTGTACTTACTAATAAATATAACCACAGCAACTTCTACCAAATAAATTGGTAAAAAATAAAAAAAAACTTTTTTACACAATATGTCACTTTGTAGTATTATTGTACATTACCGTACGTGTTATTGTACATGTATGTAGTATTATTGTACATGTACGTCACCAGGCAATACAAAAAAAAATCAACTGGCATATTTCTTTGTTTGAAACTCGAAAAGAAATCACTACGTACTGTGCAATGGCTTTTTCAGCCATATTTATTAAAAAAAAGTTGAGTTAAGTTTAAGTTATTTATTGGAAAATTTATCGATTTATTACTTTTATTGATCGATCTAATATAATAATTTTATTATTATCAAATAGAAATTAATGGTTTTAATTGTTATGAAAATCAGTTTTTACTGATCACTTACGGATTGCAAATTTTTATACATAACTCTAAAAATTATGACAAACAAACAAAAGAAGTGTGAATCTGTGTTATTGTCCCCAACTCTTCTTCACTTTTTCCTTGCGGTGCTTCTGCGTATACACCGTAATAGTTAAATAATAAATCAAATTTTTTTAGATTAATTATCCTAAATTGCAAGGTCTAGACTGTTTAAATGCTGAATTTTCCTTTTTTGATGAATTCGTGGAAAAGATGTTAGAAAACGATAAATTTTGGTCTGATATTGATTTTACGGTAATTTTTTTATAAAACATGCGAAATTCAAATTCAAAAGTAAATGTAACAGAATCGATATTAAATAATGTAACTTGGTTACATACAAGATGTCAACACAATATAATTGTAAAATATTTCTTTGTTTCTAAAAGAAAAATGATAAAAATCTTTATTGTTGAAGTTATTATTTTTGGAGAAAAAAGAACTGTATTGTATCATATTTGCTTTTTCAAAATGTGTAGTGTATTAAAAATCTGTTCGAGACTTTAAATCATGATACTATATTTTACTGAACTTCATATAATCACCAGGTCCTTTGCTTAAAATGAAACGAAAGCAAGAGGCTTTACTGATTATATAATAAACATTTTACAGGATTATAAAAACTTTGCAAAATTTTAACGAAGACTTTAATCAACCTATTTTGGTATTTGGCCATTCCCCTCAGTTTTGTTAAGTATTTATAACAACTCACTGAGGTGACAACCACTTTCTATATAGTAAGTAGTGTTGTAAAAAGTTACTTTTACTTTTACTTAAAGTAATAAAAGTAACGGATTTTGGATTACTTTTACTTTTACTTTTACTCGATTTTTGAAATTTCAATTACTTTTACTTTTACTCTTACTCGACTTTTGAAATTTCAAATACTTTTACTTTTAATTTTACTCGGATTTTCCACTGCAAATACTTAAATTAATTAAAGTATAATTTAAGTAATTTCAATGGGTAGATTTCCTATGGGCTTGTTGTAAAGTGAATGTTAGAAGATAATTTTTTAAGCCGCTAACACGCTAAAACCATTTATTTTGACTGAAAACCTTATTAAAATGATAATTTATACATAAAATTAGCAAAAAAACTTTAGAAAAGAGCTGTGGAGCATCAAAAACCGGTGTTTTGCTCCGTTTCAAAATTACTTTTATTATACTTTTACTCTTACTTTTACTTAAAAAAATAGGCCTTACTTTTACTTTTACTTTACTTAAATAAAATTTCAACTATTACTTTTACTTTTACTTTACTTAAATTAAAAAATCACAAATTACTTTTACTCTTACTTTACTTAAATTAAAATTTTTCAAATTACTTTTACTTTTACTTAAAATAATCCAAAATCAATACTTTTTACAACACTAATAGTAAGTAATGTTTGTGTAAATATATATCTAAAAATAAAGGTGTTAACCAATAAACATAAGCAAAACAACTTACCCACCAAATAAAATTTTTTATAAAATTAAAAAAAACAAACCTTTTACTATACATGCTACTATGGTATTATTATACATATTTTGTGCATGTATGCATTATTTGTGGTTGCCACATCATCTTCTATGCTGGTACACAAAAAGGAAAGACAGATCACAGTAAACTGTGTTATGTAATGGGCGTTGTGGAGCGATGTGCCGCTAACATTGTTTCCATCCGAGTTTTATAGAGCAAAACGTGTTACCGCTTTATTCTACAAATCTCATGACAAAAGCTAGTGTTAACGTTGCCCGCCAGGCACCACGAGGAGGAAATTCACACCAGCCTAAGCCTAAGCCAAACATTTAACATTTATTTTTTAACATTTAAACAAACATTTTTTAAACATTTTTCACCTATACCATTTTTTGGTAATTATTAAATATAATTTCAGGTCGACAACTACAGTTCTTTATCTATGCTTAATATGGCTCAACAAATTAAACTTATAAACATGACTGAAGACTTTGATAAGAAAATGGACAATTCAAAGATAGACTTCATTATCCGCGTATTCCAGAAAGCTTCTAGGCCGACTTTGTTCCCGAAATGTTTTGAACTTGAAGTAAGAACAAAATTAGAATATGACATGACAAAAACAATAATGCTTTTGCATTTAAACTACAATAAAAATGAAACACAAACAAGTAAACTAAAAAAACAATGTAAAATTTGGCGCGATACGTTTTTTCTATTACCTAATGTTATCTGAACAAAACAAAAAAAAACATGAAATTAATATGTAAAATGTAAACAACATAAAAAACTATTTAGGCGCGTAGAAAGGTTTTTACTTTCATTTTACAAAGGTCCTTTGTGTCATTAAACTTTAATTAAAAGCAGTGATAACAATACAATAGACAAGTAATCAGACCTGTGCACGGTCTGAAAATGCCCCCCCCCGTTTTATTGGAGGATTTGCCCCCCCCCCTACCCCGCCCCCCCGCCAAAAAATAAAAAAGTACCCGTAAAAATATGCCCCATTTTTTGACCTATGATGATGCCATCATTGCGAATTTTTTTGCATTTTTTAGCCTATTTAAATGTATTTTAAGCCATTTTAGACCTATTTTTACCTTATTTCCGCTTTTTTTGTCCCTTTTTTCCTTTCTTTTTTCTCCTTTTTTTCTTTTTTCTTTTCTCCTTCCCCCTGCCCGTATTGCCCCCCCCGTTTTATTGCCCCCCCCGTTTCAAAAAAGTTTCCCCCCGTGCCCCCCCCATTTTGGAATGGCCCCCCCCCCGTTTTAATCCCGGGGGGGGCAGTGCACAGGTCTGAGTAATAATATATTTTCACTGCCCGTTCATGCCTTTTTCCTGTGCTCGGTCGGAATAAAATAAATATCAATAAAACTTAAACAAAATAAACAAAAAAATGTCAGTTTTTAGTCGACAAAAATTTTAGGCGATTGAACGAAAGTATTTTAACAATAAAATACTTTTTATTCTTTATTAGAGCGTTTTATTAGCCATTGGAATCATAAACCCATAACAATCAAACACAATTTAACATAAAAAAGCATTTTGGCGATAGTCGTCTTTTTTACTTTTTCATTCTGCTTCCGAACTTTGGTTTGAATAAGATTCTTTAAAAAAAATTAAGCAGAAACAAATTGTATAATAAACATTTTGTAATTGTTGATTTTGCAACTAGTTTTTGTCATTTGTTGAAGTAAAATTAAAATACTGAAAAATAAAGCAACAAAAATAGCACCAGAAACTAATAATAATAAAACATTTAGGCGATAGAAGTTTTCTTATTGTCCATTTTGCTGCCAGGTTCAACTCGTCATTGGAATGATGATTTTAATGCGGACGCTTCTAAAGACCGGGAAAAATGGACCAATACCATT
>JASAMX010001143.1:0-46908 GCA_030248175.1 Microlaimidae sp. YZB2_3 | reverse complement strand
TTCGAAATTGTTTTCAGTAATTATACAGCATGGTGAATTTAATTTTATTCAGGCTTAATTTCTGATTATAAATGTTTTTAAAAACTTTATACGCATAAATGTGTAAATAAACTGATGGTTTTCTCTAATTTTTTATTCAACTGTCTGTCTATTAAATATATACGTACAGTTCATTACCTCAGTTTGAAACAGAATTCCACAACAGTCGTACAGTAATTATTATTTTATTATATTTTTTTATTTAATGTTGCGTTTTTTTATGTTATCCATTAGGTAAAATCCATTCCCAAGTAACATACCTACTTACTTTAGCTTGATAAAGCATTACGAACAGATCTAGGGACAGCAAGTAAAAGCAATTAAAGTAAGGTTTATATTATTTATTTGTGTCTGTCGTAAAATGTATCATGTTTTTGGATCATCAGTCTGTAAGATTAACTCTATATTTTTAAAACATAAACCTTTTCACGAAAACATTGTTATTGAAAATCTATAAGTATTTAAAAATCTCGTTTTTTTGAAGCGGCGATTACCCAAAAAATAAAGTGTTGAAGTTTTTATTCTTAAATTGAAACTTTCAAAAAATGATCTTTATATTGAACGGACATCATAATAAGCCCGTAACATATCTGGAAAAAAAAAAAAAAAAAAATAACAAGGATTATATTTCTGGAAACATAAAAAATTCGAACAAATGTTCAGTTATACATTTTAACAAAAAATGCATTAAAAAATGAGTTTTTTTAATATGAAGGCCAATAAAATAATGCATATTCATATATTAGTAATAAAGTAATTATTCTTTAATATAAAAATTTGTAAAGTTTTTTTTTTTATTCTTTTGAATTGTTTTCGATTTTTTTCAGACTCCAGTTTTGCGCGCGCAATTCTCCATAGCTACAGAAGTACCCTGGTCAATTAAAACATGTTAAATACAAAGTGCTTTGTTATACACATTGTTTAAAAACTCTTATTCATATTTTAATCTTTCTTTCTATAAAAAAGTTTATTAAATTATTTTTGTTATAATACTAAAGTGATATTTAATTAATTTTATGCAAAGTTGCTTTAAATTAAAGGATATGAAGGTTTTAAACCCCCAGTAGCTCCGTCGTATGTGCTAGCTAATTGTTAAAAGCTATATGGGATTTTTTCTTGGAATAAAATTTTTGTTTACCGATAAACGTTGTTTAATTGGTTTCGGATTTTGTGAACCGCCGTATTCCGACACAAGAAAAAAACGAAAAATTTATTTGGATTTGATTGTATTTTCGAATTTTTTTGTTTAAAAAAGATAGATTGATATTTTAAGTGTTTTTATGCATAATTGATTTAATTAGAAGGAGAGTAGGGCTAATAACAAACTAATTACATTTTTTTATTAGGAGTCCCTCTAACTTGAAAACTATGAAAAAGTAAAAAAATCACTCTTTAATTGTGGTTTTAATCCACCACGTAATAATTCACCTACTTTATTAGCCTCGCTTACCTGAAGCGGTATATGTTATTTTAATACTTTGACGGTCTACTTTTGTATATATACGCATGCAATTTTTTTTCTAAAAAATTCAATGATCTTTTTTATCGTAAAAGTATCAATTTTGCCATTCTAAGATCGTGTTTATCGACTTACATTTTTCTCCTTTCAGTATCAAGATTTTTTGCTCTTCTTTTAAATCGGTTAATCTACCTCTTTTTAATGGTTCCTAACGAACTGGATCTTGCTGCATCTTAAAATTCATTAATCTCACCCAGGAAATAATTTGCTGAAGGTGTCGTTTAATTTGCATGAGCATGAGTTACGCAGAGCTAAGTGGAAGTTCAGTATGATAATTAGTACGTTTAGTATTTTTGCACGATATTTCAACCAAAGAATTAAGGGAATTGAACAGTCACGAACGCATTTTTTAGACCTGAATCTCACTGACGTGAGATTTAAGAATTTGGTGGCCATATACAAATTAATGCCTAAATTTGCATATAAGATGTTCAAAATACAAATGAGGTTGTAATCTCACATTTCAAAATAACGTTTTTTGGCTAACGAATCGAACGACTACGGATTAAAAATTCAAAAAAAAAATAAAAGGAGAAGCGATTTTAGTAGCTGACAATGTTAAAACAGCTCAGTGATGAAACAAGTTTGGAAACGTGTTTTTTCCGAATTTTTTTAATAGCTAATTGTCTGGTGTATTTAAAAACCCTCTGACCGAATTTCTAGGTAATGTAATTTAGCTCTTCGTCCTGTTTTCGGCGGTCTTTTAGATAATGAGCCGTTTTAAGGCCACAATATGCTACCTTCCTGAAATTCCCAATTCAAACTTAAACGCAGATTTAGGCTTGTACTTGACTAACATGATATTAATGTTTTAGAAAGTAAATGAACCAATCATATGCTAAAAATAACCATATTAATTATGCCCACAATTTTAATTAATTTATTTGTTATATTCTTGCCTTCGTTCTTAACCTTTTACTGATCGAAATTAAACTATTCTGTTTCTCTGAGGATCTTATTATGCAATAGAGCTAACTAAATTAACATTAAAAAAGTTTGTTTTTTACAGTGTTTGAAAATTTTCATTAAAAACTTTATTATGGGTTCAAGGATTTCTTTAGTTAAAATGGTTAAAGCCTGCTTCCATAAAGTGCAAACAAAACATAATTTGATCGTTTTCAAAAATCAAATCACATAAATTTTTTAAAAACAAGATTTATACCTAGAATTTTTTTAAAATTAAAATTAATATCATTATTATCAATTTTTGTGCTCTATTTCATTTTAAACTTTCTATGATTCATAATTGTCCATGAGCAACTATGAATCCGTAACTTGAAGCGCAAGTCGAAGAGACGTATACTCATGTTTCTTATGTCATTGTTAATCTTTTTTTCCACGGCATATCAAAACAACCGCGATGACGGTGAAAAATTTTGAAAAGTGTCTACCCATTATTGGATTGCGAGCTCTGGAGAGCAATTTTTGCGCCTAAATATATTTCCCTTTGATTTATTTTTATCCGCACAACAAGCAGGAGGAACGTTAGAAAAAGCGGTTTGCAAAGCAATTTTGACAAATTTAAAACTTTTTTATGTTTAGTGTTTATGTTAGTTTCTTCGGGTTTTAACTATTTATAATGTTGTATGAGTGGTATATGGCTACAAATAAATATCAATTTTATTGTATTTTTATTATGGTTAAACCGAAAAAAAAAACATTATAATTTTTTGTCTGTAATAATTTAAACGTGCCACCAAAAAGTTGATAATATAATTTTTATAATAATATATATATAATATAATTTTTAAGTTGATGATCTATTTATATCTTTTTTTCATTTTTAAATTATTTTTAGTTTTTGAAAAATTCAAAGCGGCGGGAATTTTATCGTGCTTTGTTACGGTAAGGGGTCTTTAAGGCTGGTCTAAAAGACAAAAGTCATTTGTACTTTGTCCAAAGACAAACAAAGCGTCAAAACGTATTTTGGGCTTTGTCCTTTAGACAAATTCCAAAGGTTTCTTTTGGACTTTGGACAAATTTCAAATAGCATTTATACTTTGTCCAAAGAAAAAAGCTTAAAAGACGTTTTGGCTTTTCCAAAGGACGTTTTGGCTTTTTTAAAATTGTTTTGTCATAAGTGTGAACCAACCTTTAGAGTCACAAGCAGGGAACTTAGATCTATCGGAAATTTTTAGAAACTTGGAGCCACGAATCATCGGAACTTAGAGCCCGTAAGAAAAAATTGTTTGAGCTTAGATTTAAGCTTCGCTTAGGCTTAGGTAAACTTTTAAGCAATTTTCAGTTTTGGCTCCAAGTTCCCAACTGACGGCTCCAAGTTCCCATATCCGAATCCAAATTACCTATTTTTAGTTCCAAGTTCCCTCGGCTCCATCGACCCTAAATCTTTTGTTACTGCACTTCCAAAAACTAGGATTTTTTAGTAATTTTAAAAAAATGTAAAAAAAATTTCATCTCCATATTTTTTTTAAATTGGTATCTTATTAATAAAAAATGAATAACATTACTTAAAATTATTTAAAAAAAAAACGATTTAGGGTCGATGGAGCCTTGGGAACTGCTGGACGATTTTGCGGAACTTGGAGCCAAAATAGGGATAGGGAATGTGGAGCCATAAGTGGGGAACTTGGGAGCCGTGAAGTGGGGAACGGGAAGTTAGAGCCCGAAAAGTAAAAATCGCTGAAACGTGTTCCTAAGCCTAAGCGAAGCTTAACTCTAACCCCAAACCATTTTTTTCTTAAAGGCTCCAAGTTCCTATTGCTCGTGGCTCCAAGTTCCCAAAATTTTTCCATGCCGCCAAGTTTCTTGCTTGTGGCTCTAACGACCCCGTACCAAAAAAAACTATTTAGGCTCCAAGTAGTTTTTTTTCGTAATTTTTTTGCCACTACCTGAACATTCTTTTTTTAAAATTTTAAAAATCTTTCTATAACCTGACATAGTTTGCTTATGGTTTATATTAAATGATACAATAAAAAATGATTACCGCTGTGTTTTGGGCTTTATGCTATTACTCATAAATAGTTTTAACTTTTTAGATATAGTTTTTGGCTAATATTATAAATTTATTTGCTGTGCCAATTTTTTCGAATTGTTTCTTATAGTTCCAAAGCTGACATAAATAAGTTTTTGTGCGTAAATTTGTTTAGCATTAAAATTTTAATTGTTTTTTGACGTGTCAAACTTTTAGGCTGTTTAACGAGCGGTGCCGATATGGAAATTATTGCTTCTGTGTGGCGCGATTAATTAAAACCACCCTTCAATTGTGAACTCGTATTTTTAACGGCGAAAATTCATGCTCCTTTTTTCTGGACAAAAAACAACGAAAATGTTACAAAGAAACATTATACGCATCCTGTTAGATTTTTGGCATTTACTAGATTTTTTTACTTTTGGCATTTGTTTAATTTTTTGCAAAAAAATTAGTTTAGCTCATGCACCGAAGCAAAGTTTGCAAGAAAAATGAAAAAAGTTATACTGCAACAAGGGAATTTTTACATGGAACTGAAACCGAGCTGCTTGTTAGCTCCAATACTTTTGTTGAAATTATATTAATATATTAAACGTATTAAAACATGTGTATAAAACTTTTTTTAACGTTACTGTATAGAGAATGATTTTCAACGGAAAAATACTAAAAAACATTTAAACTGTGTTTTCTCTACCAAAACTCGGCTTTAATGAAAATGCATGGTTTTTGACAAAAAAAAATTTAAAAAGTATGAATGGAAAAAAAAATAGATAATCCGAAAAACTAATTTTATGTAATAATTAATTGAAAAATGTTCTCCCAAAGAATAAAAAAACTGTATGAAACTTCGACAATCCGAAAGGATATTGATTATAGCGTATTGATATAGCGCATTGATTACTTACACGTTGAAAGAAATATTATCATTCAAATTAAAAAAAATTACATTTAAAAACAAGAATTTAATAATGTTATTTTCAACTTTTGAACATCGTCAATTATTACGAAAACAAAGCAATCGGCTATAAAATATCAACTTCTTGTACTTGGAAAACGTAGTTAGTCCTAAAAATCTAGACAATTACGAAAGCATTAGTCAAAATATTTGCCAGTTCATTAGACATTTTGATAAATTAAGATTATCATCATCACTCAAGATATAAAAATATACAATTTTTAAAATTTTTCAAAATTGTAAGCAATTAAATGTTATAATTTATAAATTATAGAATAAATAAGGGAAAACATATACAACAAATTCTACCCAAAACGAACAAAAAACTTTTATAAAAAAACGAATTTGAAATATTTTTTTAATTCTAATTTTTTTTACTAAAACTTACTTCCCGCTATTTATTTTATATTTTGTTGTTTAAATTTATTTTTTTACAAATTCTACAAGTTTTAACAAATACAAAGTACAGTTGTGTATTTTTAAACGCTGGCCGAAAATGAAAAGCGTGATAGTCAAAACATTTGGTCAGTTAATAAAAAGTTTTACGTTTATTGTTTACATTTCAAGACCCCGAATCAAAGTACAAATTGAAATTATGTCACAAACGGAAATAGTAGTCAATGGTAAGACTCCGTACCGTTCTCGAAGACAAGCCGTCTTGTACAAGCAGGTAAGATTAAAAGAAATTTTTGTATGCACTTTTTGAAGCAAAAATTTGCAGCCTTTTTAACATTTGAAAGCTTCAATGTTTCTATATAAAATGCGGGCAAATAAGAAAAATATTTTGTTTTTGCAAAAATTGTTTGCATCTTGAAAGTGAAGTTTGCAAGTTTTGTTCTTCTAAATATTTTGTGTAGCCTTGTGAATCTATTGCATGTTATATTTTAAAAATTAATGTTATTTAAAGTTAAAGCTTTATGGAATTATTTATACTGATATCTTGAACTGTTACAGAGAATCTCGCAAAAATATTGAAAAAAGCGTTTTGAGATGTGGGGTGAAAGTCCACAGCAAAAGCTGTATCTAACTTTTAACGATCTGGTAGTGAATCAAGAGGTTACACCCTTAGTTTTCTGAGGACCCGGTCACCTGAAACGTTGTTTAACAACCTTGTTTGTTATTGTTTCATTGAGTTCACGCACCTTGATATGAGGTTACCTTTAGAAGCAATCCTTAAAGCTATCTTACATTGTACGCAAGTTTTGGTGTAAATTTGTTTGAATTGAGATTTTCAATGGTTTTTGACAATTTTTGAACTAAAATATTTCTGCGACTGAATGTTGGTTTTAAATATAAATACGACAATTACTTCAATCAACCATAAACAAAACAACAGGACGCCCTGTGATTGGAAGCTCAATGAGATTTGTGTAATTTATAACATGACATTATTTGTCACTGTGTGTATTCAATCATAAACATGCGACAATAATGCGGTAAGATGTTTATATTATTACTAAAAACTCTCTGGGGGAGCCAACAGATACGTACAAAAAATCTAATAAACGCTTTAATTGATGTGATTATGGTAAACACTGACATGAGCAAAAAAAACGCTCTGCTCTTTGTCTAAAAATTTTAAATTGTGAATAGTTACTGATATATTTATATAACATTCTTCTAATTAGTATTAGCAAGAATGAATGCATAAGAGTAAAGACTATCCCACTGAGTGTTCAACAGTTGTTCAAATTATTAGTAGATTCTTTCACGGTGTAGATTTTGTATCATGTAAATATCTACTACGACCTGTGGAATAATCTGCAATTTGTGGAATAATCTATATGATAATTTTTCATCGTAATATTGTATGTAGATTATGGTACTTATAATAACGGCGAATTTGCAAACAAAAAAAACTGCAAACGTAAAGCTTTTTGATGATGTTTTTTCACGTAATTTTGTCAAATATTCAACGTTTTTTATTCAATCCAACGTGTAAATTGTTTAAATGTTAAAACATCAAATATTTCGAATAATTTGAATTATTTGACAGACGTAAAAAATTTACTGTATACATTTTGCGTTTACATTTTTTACTTTGCAAATTTTAAACTGCAAAAATACTGTAAACGTAAAATACTCAGATGAGATTTTTTCCACGTAATATTGTCAATTATTCTAGGTTTTTTGTTGCTCGGACGTATAAATAATTTTATAAGTTAAAACGTGGAATATTTTGACTAATTTGAATTATTTGACACTGTAGTATGTTAAAAAACTTCATCTAAGAATTTTGCGTTCGCAAATTCTTATTTCTACATAATAAAAAAATCTATACTGTGGTATAATCCACCTACAATTTGAACAACTGTTTAACACATAGTCGGACATTTTCTACTGTTATGCATTCTTGGTGTTAGTGATTTTGATCCAAACTTGTTTTTACTGGTTATGTATATTTATAGTTTTTATTGGTTTATATCAAAAAATACCTTACGTATTCATTTTAAATAAATAAATTTGACTGAATCAATTGAAAATTTGTGTTTAATTTTGATTTTTAATGGTTGATTAAAAGTTAATTTACAAAATCATATTTTTATCAAACAGTTAATTTTTGCAAAGCTGCGAAAAATAAATGTTTTCCAAAAAGCATAAATATTTGCCCTTTTGAGTCTCACGAATATTTGAGAAAATCGCTATATCGTGACATTTTTTTCAATCCGATTATCATTAAGAGCTTCCCTGTGGTCTACAGTCGAAAGGGGCTCTATATTGCTTCCTCGATGAGAAAATGGTGTGCAGACTGGATTTGAAAAATTGGGACCATTAGGATTGTTTTTTATTTGGATTTCAATGCGGAATCGACTAAATCTGAATCGGATCTTCGTTGTTTTATATGTATTTTTTACTTCTGATATACATACGCATTTCATTTGTTTCCTTGTTATTTTCATGATTTTTTTCTATATATTAGTAAATTTTAAAAAATTAATTTTTTTGCTTTTACTCTAGTTGCGTTTCGTTTTTTTTTATTTCATGGAAACAATTGTCTAATTGTAAACTATTTGGCTTGGCTCATTTTGGTAAAAATTTTAATGTTTTTCCTGTACCTATTATTTTTTGCAGCGTGCCTTGCAATATTACGTGGTTTAATATCAAAAAACATATCATAAGCGTGTAAATTAGTAATGTTTCTCATAGCAACACCTTAGCCCCGAAGCTCCGGAGCTCCGCCCTATTTCGACACTAATTTTATGAATAATTACAGGGTATACCAAAGATTATTTTGTCTAAAATTTTTTGTAAATTAATATTTTTCCAAAATTTATTATAAACAATAAAAATATACCTAAAAATACAATTTGAACAGTTTAAAACATATTTTAAGCTTAAATAAGTTAAAAATTGCTCATTTAAAAGCAGAGCTTTTGAGCTCAAGAGCTCCCTCCATTTTTAATATCCAGAACTCTGAAGCATAATATTGAACAGTAAAAACATCACTATATAAAATAGACGTTTTTCGTTAAAAAAGTTAAAACTAAAGATGTTATCCGACGCTCCTGAAAGAGCTTCATTTTTAATAGCTCCGAACCGAACAAACCTCTGGAAGCTCGGAGCTTCATCCTATCTTTGTACTAATTTCATTAATAGTTAAAACGTAATTCTACAAATTATTTTGTCACATGTTTTTGTAAGCTATTTTTTTAAACTTATTAAAACGATTAAAACAGTCCAGAAATGCCGATAAAATAACTTTAAACATTTTTCAATTTTAAATAAGATTGAAATCGTAAGGGAAAAACAAAAAAAGCTTCGGAGCTCCTTTCGTTTTATATAACCGAGCTCTGAACATGATAGTGGAGGGTAAGAACATTAATAGTTAAAACATTCAAATAGAATTTAATGTCTTGTTCTAGCTGCATTGTTTTTATTTAAAGGCGCAAATATTAGTGTTGTAAAAAGTTACTTTTACTTTTACCTAAACTTATAAAAGTAACGGATTTTGGATTACTTTTAGTTTTACTCGACTATTTAATTTCACTTACTTTTACTTGGCTTTTGAAATTTCAGTAATTTTTATATTTACTCTTGCTTGAATTTTTCCTGCAAATACTAAAATGAATTTGAGTAACATTTAAGTACTTTCAACGAGTAGATTTTCTATAAATATGTTGTAAAATGAGCGTTCAAAGAAAGTTTTTTAAGCCTGTAACACGCCAAACACAATCCATTTATTTTTACCAAAAAACTTATAAAATGAAATTTTACACATAAAAATAGCAAAACACTTTGAAAATGTTCTCAGGAGCTCCAAAAACCGGTGTTTTGCTCCAATTCAAAACTATTTTTAATATAGTTTTACTCTTACTTTTACTTAAAAAGAAGTCTTACGTTTATTTTTAGTTTACTTAAATAAAATTTTGACCGTTACTATTAATTTTATTAACTTAAATTCCTCTTATTTTAATTAAACTAAAGTTTTTCAAACTAGTTTTACTTTTATTAAAAATAATCGAAAATCAATACTTTTTTACAACACTAGAATAAATATTATGCGAACCAACATTTGAATTATGTGTAAATTTCTTAGGAATTATTTATTGTTCAGATATTTTACGGCTTTTTTAGCGTGTAATGCTTAGAAAGTAGTAAAGTAAGTCCAGTAAATTGGGTTCAGAATGTGGATAGGTATTATTGTTTATGATTTGGACAAAATGTTTTTAATTGTCGTTAAAAGTAATCCAAATACATACCTGCAGGTTAGATGTTTATAGTTGTGTGTGCTGGATTTATGGCAAATGAAATTTTAAAAATTTTATTCCAACGTGTCGAACAAATCCACAAATCTTTGTGGGAGTTTTTTTTTGAAAAGTTTTTACGTTATACATTAAAACCTGACAAAGTTGTTTTCTTAATTTTGAAACTTGGGAATATAAAATTTAAAGTTGTATGCAATGTGTTCATCACAAGTAATTTAAAATTATAACTTTCAAGACAACCGTCCTATAGAATTTCAAGATATTTTCATAAGCAAAAATACTACTCTTAATGCTAGATCTATTAACCCTCGCACCAGTAGTGTTCTCTTCTCTGGAATGTCAGCTATAACTCTTATAGCAATCGGATCTAACGACCTTTGCCGTTTAGATAGAGAGTGCGTTTTGTTTTTATTTATATCGCTGCAATTTGCCACTGCCGGTTAATGTTTTTCATGCGCGTGTTAGCACATTACTGTCAACAAGCGAATTCTATTCCTGTTTAAGGACCATTCCGCGCTATTTTAGGAAAGTTACATCAGTTAAATAAGAGAAGAGGCTTAGCCGGGCTCCAACGTGTGTTTCAATAAATTACAAAAAGATAATTGCGTTATTTGCAAATGCTAATAAACATTATACAAGCGCGGTTTCCTTTCACGCGTAGAACGAGTTGAGTCTTGAGTGAAAATAACGCCACTTCGGCCTGTTTTTCATCTTTTATTGAATTTTGGCAAAAAAAAGTCGCAGTGTCATTTTTACGCAAACCTATTGACTTATTAATTTCTGATCGACCGCGCGTCTCCAATCGTACACAAAGAGTCCCAGTAACCCTATTTAAATAAGCACTGGGACTCTTTCTACATTACGGGAGCGCTCGTCTCGTCTTCTGGTAGTTATCGCCCTGTCGTAGATTTTCTTTTCTCTCGGGTTATTTTCTCCTGGGTCCCGTTGGGGCCGCCGGTGCGTCTTAATTTTAAAATCCCCTCCCGCAGTAGTATGCGCTTATCGGTTTTGGTATATATACATTATATAGTACTAAGTCTAGTGAATGGGGCAATGTCCCAGGGATACAGGAGCCATTTTCCCTCCTATCTCAATGGCCGTTAAGGGCGGCAAAGGTCGTGAAAGTTCGCGGAGATCCTGTCATAGATAGCCACTTTTCTCGAAAATAAGCGAAAACTTTCCTCGAATACAAGCTAAACCTTTCTTCGAAAAATAATCGAAACCATTGTTTTCAGTTCGCTGTAGCATCAAAACTTGATAATGTTAATATTATGCCGTTTTTTGCTCATTATATCTTATTCAAGCATTTTTCTTTATTTTAACTTTGTATTTTAAAATATAGATTACTTAGAAAAATTTTTATGAGACGATATTATATACTTCTTTAAATTAGCCTGTTAACCAATATTTTTGGTCATAAGTATTAACCAATTTGCGTGCGCCACTCTAAACCTAATGATTTGTGTACTGAAGGCATAATTTTAAATTTGGATTTTGTTTTTTTTTTGTATTTTAAAACAAAAAGTTAGTAAATGAGTAAAAAAAACTCGGGTTTAAAGATAAAAAGGTGGCTGTTTTTAGAGCCATGGTATTCTAGTTGTCTCGGTGAAATTTTTTAATTCAAAGCGAAATCAAATTAGGGTTTTTAAATCAAATCAGCTTGCACACCAACCTTGATTGCTAACGGAAAAAGAAATAAATAAAAACAAAACTAATAATTACCAACAAAGAACCCGAACGCTTACTGAGTAATGCTCCATTCATTTAGAGCGAAAGGAGCTCCAAAGCTCCGGAGCTTCCTCAATAAATGAGAGATTTCAAGTTCATTTAAGCTTGAAATATGTTATTGCATCCACATTTTTTAAAGCTTTTTATCAGTATGTTTGTCGTTTTTAATAAATAAAAAATAGTTTACAAAAAATTTAAATAAAATAAGGTATGGCATTACTTTTTAGTTATTCGTAAAACACATTACAAAAATAGGCCGAACTTTGAACTCCTCAAAAAATGAAGGGCCGTTACGAAGCTCATAATTCCGCATTAATACTGACTAAGCTATATCTACATAAATAAGCTATAGTGAAATACAATAATCTATATCTTGTGAAAGTTTTGGCACAGTGGCTCAACGATTGTCTTGTGAAGGTCTCCAGATCAAGTCGGGACTGAGACAAACTATATTGTGATAGTATTTATCGCTTAATAGTATTTTTTCTATAATATTTGGTTTTAATTATACAGTTTTGACATACAGTACAACGTAGCATACCATTAGGCGAGGTTTCTTTAAGATTAAAATCCTAAAAATAGCATTTAATTTTACATTTTTTTGTCTGAAAATTGAATTTATAAGCCTCTTATTTTTGGACGTCACATTATTTAGTCAAAAATTTATTTATTCTAAACCAGCCAGAGTTGTTTAATATAAATTTGTGGATCGTTTTCAACAAAAATTAATTTTAAACTGCTGGATGCAATACAATAAAAAACCAAAACCTATCAACTATAAATAGTTATTATAAATGTAAAAACACTAGATATATTAGACCAGAAAAAACTTAAAATTTCATGCCATTTGTTTTTTATTTCAGTACCGTTTAGCTGCTTACAGTTTTGCTCTTAGAGCCATGTTTTTTTTTCATTTTTTAGATCAAATTTATTACAAGCATCATCTTAGAGTTCTAAATGATTATAACCAGAACGGTATAATTTATTAACGATATATGAATTTTGGAAACAAGCGCGCATAAAAAAATGTGATTAAATACACGCATCTGCCTTTTTAAGCAAGATTAAACGATAAATGGGTTGAAAAAAACAAGGGAAGCGGGTCTTGAATCAAATTTTCGGATTTATACTGCTTCGTTCAGTGGTCAGTGGTCTATATTATATTATTCACCTTTGGATATAATGCCTACTATTGTTTGAAACATTTTAATTTAATCAAATAAGAATGTAAGTTCTTCTTTTTAAAAATGATTTGAGTGATTAATTTGATAATTCTTGCTGACTTTATAATGTTTTTTGTTGTTTTTGTAATTAAAATTAGAATTGTTTCCCAATAGCCAAATTAATTAATGTTTTGGTTTTACTTAATAAACCATGCTCTTATTTAATCAGAAAAAACTTTTCTTTTAAAAACTCTACTTTTAAGCATGGTTTATACTTCCTCCAAGGGCCGTTCCGCATTAACTGCATGATAACGCCCACTTAGTTAGTCAATAAGTTGTTCACCATTGTCGTTATTGCTTATATTTTTTCCCTTAAAGGTGCGGTGCGGAGTCAAAATTTTTGTTTTTAATTTTGATATTTTTTGTGAAAACCTTACCCATGCCCCCAATAGTGATATTTCTGGTGGTTCAGCAGTTATGACCCCCCAAAAATGGTGTTTTTTCACAATCGTGTACGTGAAAAATTGCTTAATGGGTATAACGATTTAAGTCAAATTATACACTCAACAAAAGCGGCTACTTTCTATTTTAATTTGTTCCCTTGATCGTTAAAATTGGTGCAGTATTTGTCGAGATATTGCGCTTTTAAAAAAACCTTCGATTTTTTCGCTAAAATCACGAAGTGAAGAAAAAAAAGAATGCGCAAAGGTTTCGTCGTTTAGTGTTTTTAACAAAAAAATCACAGGTTTTTGTAGGGGAAACGCAATATTTCGGCAAATACTGCACCAATCTTAACGATAAAGGTATCAAAGTAAAGTAGAAAGTAACCGTTTTCTTTGAGTAAATAATTTGTAACGTAAATCGTTATACCAATTGAACAATCATTCACGTACAAAATTGTAGAAAAACACCATTTTTGGGGTCATAACTCCTGAACCACTGAAGATATTTTGTTGAAAAAAATTTTGTGGGCTATTGGGGGCAGGGGTAAGGTTTTCACAACAAATTATCAAAATCGAGGACAAAAAGTTTGATTCCGCACCGCACCTTTAAAAAATCTCATAAATCTTTCGAGTTAAACTTTTGAATTTGAAAAAACTGATGAATTTTAACTAAAATTTAACATTAACCACAGCTAATGATTAACTGTTTTGATATTAAATTCTGTTCATTTATATTAAGTCATTCATTCTTCTTTTTTTCTAATTTTAATGTTGAATAATCGTGTATTTTTATTAGCCGTAACAAATAAATTTAAATAAAAAAATATTAGTATTAAACTATCAAAAAAATTAAATGAATAATCCGTTTTAAACAACCGGTTAACTTAGCAAGTAGTAGTTAATATCCCGATAGTGTACAAGTTCCAAAGCGTCACAAAGGAAAAGTTGAAAATTTGCGTGTTTTAACTCAAACGATATTATTTTGGTTTTTTTATATATGATGCTAAAAACGCTTTTAAATTAAAAAAAGTTAAAAAAAAAGTTTAAAAAAAAAACCACAAGTATTTTAAACCGTCGATCAAATTTTAACGGAAAAAATGTAAAACTACATTCTAAATTATTAACGGTTTGGCTTGAAACAAAAGAATCGGCTTATTTTCTATGCGTAGAATCGAATTATTATAATAGTAAAGTTCTTCAAGAACACACCACTAAACAAGAAAACTTATAGGCAACCTAAACCAAGGTTTTCTTAACCAACTTAACAAAAACCCAAAATTAAGCTTAAATTTATCTTGATAAATTTTATTTAATGTTGTATTCTTAAGCCTGGTTAATATTTTATCCAAAGCAACAAATTCAAAATTAAAAAAAAATCCAAAGGAGATTTTTAAACATGTTCATACTTCGTACAAGGACAAATCCAAAGAACTTTGGGACAAGCCAAATTTGTCCTTTGAACAATCCAAAGATTTTCTTTGAACAATTTCAAATGGTTGTCGTTTAAACAAAGTATGAATGCTTCGTTAAATACTGTCCAAAGGAAAGTCCAAAGGACAGTTCAAAGTGTCAAAAGTGTCCAAAACGGTACGGGGTCGTTAGAGCCACAAAGAGGGATAGAAAATTTTTGAGAACTTGGAGCCATTGCAAATGTTTGGGAACTTAAAGCCACGAGCAATGGGAACTTGGAGCCTTTCAAAAAAAATTGGTTTGGGCTCAAATTTAGGTTTCCCTTAGGCTTATGTAGGTACACGTTTTAGCGATTTTTATTTTTGGTTCCAAGTTCCCAACTTACGGCTCCAAGTTCCCCACCTACGGCTCCAAGTTCCCTATTTTTGGCTCCAAGTTCCAGCTTCAAGTTTCCTGGGATCCATTAACCCTAAATCTCCAAAACTATCCAAAACGCAATTTGAAATATTTCAACTTTGTTTTGGCTGTCAAAAAACAAATTTGTATTATTCAACGACAATTTTGGCTTGTGAAAAATTGTCTTTGGGCGTTTTTTATTGTACTGCATTCGGACTTTGTTCTTATCATTAAACGAAGTATGAACGAGGTTTATAAATTGTCCTTTAAATATTTTAAGCGAAGTATGAATTAAGCTTTAGAAAATTCCAAAGTTACAAGTCCAATTGTAACCAAAATTTCAACCGCGCTTATTGTTATTGTTTTATATTTTATATTTTATATCTATTTGGAATGTAGTTTTTTGTATGAACACTTGTACAAAATAACTAAAAAAGGCGTGTATATTTCATTTGAAAAGCAGTCGCAGCATTATGCATAAAATTTCACCTCATTTTACACTAATATGAATGTCAAAATTCAAATTCAAAACTCAAGTTCAAACTTTTACTCCAACTCAAATTCAAATTGAAAATGCTTTATTGATCACTCATCTCATCTCTCGGCTTAATATACTAAACACTAGTATTTTTAAAAAATTTCAGCCCATGTCGTTTTTTGTATTCAAACATAAAATTATTAGCAGGAACGGGAATCTAAAAAAGTTAGAACTTAATTAAGTGAACTGACACTCTCGGTGTCAAAAGCTTAGTACGCGTCAGGCATTTGGGAAAATCCCAATAACAAGCCGCTATTAATCACTGTGGCCGGACCTAGCGCACGGTTGTTGCGGCCGAACGGACCTAAGATGTGTTTGTGCTTATTTTAATCTCTGTTTTCATTATCGATTAATTAGCGTATTGCGTTTAATATTTTATGCATTATAAAACATTGATTGTATACCCAGCATTCTGAAAGGCGAGACACTTTTGGTGTTAAAAAACTTGATCAAGATTGATAGCAGTTTTCAGTTATAATGACAGGCAGGAAAATTGGTTTCTAAAATATGTCACACGTTTCAATTGAAACGAACAATATGATATTGTTTGAATAAAAATGTGCAGAATAATTAGCTTCGAATGGTTAATATTTGTAGATTTTTTTAGTTCCTTTAACCTTCTCTGACTTTTTTAGAGTAAAAAAGGCGTCTGCTTTACTAATGTTTATTAATGTTTCTCGTAGCACTGAGCTCCAGAATGAGCGCCAACTATTTTACTCTAATTTCATGAATAATTAAACAGGAATCTTATAGATTATATTATCAATATTGTTACGTCATCCAAATTTTTTTCAAAACTCACATGTATTAGCATTAAATTATCGTAAAAGAGAATAGAATAACTTAAATAAGATTGCACGTGTAAATAAACTTGAAATCGTTCACTTGAAAAGCGCAATTTCGGAGTTTTTAGTTTTATAAGTTATTATATGGTAATTTTATAAGTTTTCAACATAGAAATCTCCAAGGGCGCCAAAATTTTTAAAAAAACATTCAATCTCATAAATGGTATTAATTTCGGTTTTACAATGCGCATATTAAAACAAATTTTTCAAAAGTGTTATTTTTATTTTTCATCATAATTTTTTCTCAAAAATTATTAAGCAATTTCGATAATTTTGTATATTAAATTCTTTTTTTTTATTTTTTACGAACCTACCTAAGCTCATATTTTTATTCTAAAACAGATTATAATTGAACCAGCTCAGGCGGTGGGCACAAAGACACTCGTTAGAGTGATTACAGAACCCGAGATGGGCAAATGGCACCCTTGATTCTTGTTCTGACGCTTTTTTATCCCACTTGCCACATTTGACTGGAAGAATTCGCGAGAAAATTTCCATAATCAGCCTTCTCACTCCACGATTCGGATTCTAGCGCCAAGTTTTTTCGGTTCGCGCTTAAATCCTTTCCCTATTATTTTTTAAAGTGTCCATTAGATTTGCGCCTGAGCCTTTCCGATAGAGAAAGTTAATCGTTTCAGGGGCTTTTTTATTTTTTTGCGAAATTTGACTTCCTGTTACAGCTTTTAATAACATAAGTATTTTTTTTTCATTGAATTAAAGTATTGAATTCATTTAGTATTGTAAATTTCTGGTTTTTCAATGTGAATTTTATTTAATTAAACTACTCCGCAAAGTGAAACAAATTTATGCTAAAATTATGTGATTGTACTTGATTAAAATTAATAAATTAAAAAAATCCGGGAAAAGAAAGTCAGAAAAAACTTTCGGCAAGTATTTAATTTTATACTGCATTTTATTAAATAAAAAAATTTTTTTTTGTCTTTCAGGGCCATAAATTATTCATTTTTGACACCAATTAATTTATTCTAGTTGCTAAGAGCATCCGAAAGAAAAACTCTTGCCGGGAATAAAAGTGTACTTTTCCAAAACAAAAAAATCTTTGGCCTCATATAAGTAGGTTAAATAAAAACTGCTAACCCAAAGCGATTATAACTTTGGCTTTTGATCCTTTGCCATTCATCATATTAGTTTATTTACTTTTAATTTAGCCGCTAATTGACAAAATCTTTCTTTCAAAAGGGAATTTTGTCGAAATAAATTACTGGCGGATAATTTAACAATCATTAATTTCCAATAAATATTTTCGCCGAATAACACTTGGAAAACATTAATCTTTGTTTGCTTTAAAACCTTTTTTAGTTTTTCGGAGTACTGAGTTTTGTTACTGCGTTTTTTTTCTTTTATAAATAGTGGTAGCTCCATTTATCAGATTAGCCATGCAATTTTAAATTTAATTAGATAATTTTTAGTTAATATATTATAGTTTATTCAAGACCGTTCTTTCTCAGCAGCGATCTATAAAAAATACGTAAAAAAATATGTGTGTAAACCTAAAAAAATTGCTGCAGGATACAATTTTTTCGATGGACCGCTTTGAAGTTGAGAAACTGTTGATAAGTAACTTTATATACCAAAAGTTTCTTTTAAAAAAACAAAACACGGTACTTAACCTAAAATCCGTCAACAAGAAAACAGTTAATACTAATAGACATGAAACTAATCAAGCAATTTGTATATTGTTTTTTACTTTTTTTTTCCGTAGTAACAGTAAATGCACCGCAAAATCAATACACCGAAACTCGGAAAAAACAAAAAGAAAATGTTTACTGGACATGGGAAAGCCAGGAGATATTCGTTTCGATCATTCACTTCGTGAGATACATAAATATTGTTTTCTGTGAAAACAATAGACAAAAATTTATTCCAGTTATTATTTATATTATTTATATTTTTTACGTATACTTTAGTCTGTAAAAATAGTCTTACAAGATTAACTTTTATCGGTTAACTTTTATTGCTCTGCCTGCAGTATCTTGTTTTTTCTTATTTATATATTTTTGCAAGTAGTATTGCAGTTTTATACAAGCACAGCCTAGCGAAATAACAAAAAGTTTAAATAAACACCATTGTATCAAAAGAATAACATCAGAATAAAGTAAATTATGCAATTATTTATTTTGTTTAGACAAATTGGTTCAGTAGAACTAAGCGCTATCATGGTCCTAATTAGTACGGGCATGCCCCATTTAGAGCTGCCTTAAATGGCGCCACTCTACACACAGCGGAAACAAAATGTTAAGGGATTGTTCACGCCGGAGAGACAAATGACAATATATTCTGCGTGCTTCTATACCATTAAGCCTGGTGCGTACTTTATCCAAAGTTTTCAAAAGATAATTTTGAAAAAAAAAAGTAAAATAGTCTTTCGGATAATTCAAAAGTGCCTTTTAAACAGTCCAAAACACAATTCAACGTGTCCAAAATGCAAGTTCAAATATTTCAACTGGCGTTTTTGACACGTTGGGTTGTCTTAGACGGTACTCTGCACTGACCAAAGGAAATTTTGAATTGTTCGAAAGAAAAATATTACTTTGTGTGAAATCGTCCTTTTGACACATTTTGAAAGAAATAAACCAAGATTTAAATAACTTTTGTCGCTGCTGTATGAACGCGTTGCCACTTGTCACTTAAGTGCAAAGTAGGCCTAATTAGACTACTCGAGACTCCAATTGAGGCACTTTTAGACGTGCTGTAAATAGAGCATCACTAAATGCGTGTGAGCTCCGTATGCACTTACGAAATATGGCTAAGAAAATGCCGCGCGGGCCAGTTATTAGAAAGGCTCCTTTCTAGCTAGGGGCCCTCTCCTTTCTAGTTTTATATATCGATGTCCGG
Organism: Microlaimidae sp. YZB2_3; assembly: GCA_030248175.1. Lineage (NCBI taxonomy): Eukaryota > Metazoa > Nematoda > Chromadorea > Desmodorida > Microlaimidae > Microlaimidae sp. YZB2_3. Next base: position 27,381 of record JASAMX010001143.1, on the reverse strand, counting down.
TATAATTAAAATTAATATCCACATTAATAATAGTACCAGTAACGTATAAGCAAACAAATTTACTAATTTATTAAATCGGTTAAACTGCACCATTGGTTAACTGTAAGTAAAATCATAATATTTTACAAAATATAAGTATATTCGTAGTTTTAAGGGCATATAACTTAACTTATGTTAGCAATTTTTTATTGCATTAAAACATAATTAAAGTAAGTTCATTAAATGGAAAAGAATTGGACTTATTTAAAGAAGATAAAACCAATTTGAATATTTTAAATCAAAGCGAAAACTCAACTTTAAAGAGTAGGTACAAACCAAATTATCTTTAACTTAAGATGGTAAATGTTTAAAATCTTTTGTGTATTTTATTTGCGATCTATTTTAATTGGTTTACAATTACAATTTTTAATGTTGTAAAAATATTGTTTTTCTCAACGTTGCAACAGTAGCACTACTCACACATTCTTTTGGGCCCGTCCTTTTGTACGCCACCTCATTCCTGAGACTGTCATGTTGTAGGACCATTGTGTCGCAGGATCGTCGTTTCACGCTCTCATTCATTTTATTTTATTTTCTGGTCGAAATTAAACTATTTAAATTTATAAATTTCTGTTGCCGCACTCATAAAAGGCGATTAACCAAGGATTAACCAAAGATTAAACATGGATGTCTTTTTGTCATGGACAAGGTGAGAATCGGATTAAAAAGCTGATAAAAACTGGCTTTAAACACAGATTTTGGAATTTTTTTTATGTTTTATTACTTAAAAGGTATACACCATGTTTTAACTAAAGTATTTTTATATAAATAATTGTCAAATTTTAAAAATATTTGAAAAAAAGTTAAATACATGACATTGTTAATTTTTAATTTCGAAATAAAAAAAATAAAATGGAAAAAGACGAATTTTATTTCGCTTTTGCATTGGTTCACATTATTAATTTAAATTGATCAAAATTTAATTCCTTTGTATGTTTGATTATGTTATAAGTTTATTGTACATTATTAATCATTATTTAAAGGAATTGAGTCTTTTATCAATTTATATTATATTATGTGAGCCAATGCAAAAGCCAATCAACAATCGTTGGTTAATCCTTGGTTAATCGCGCTTTATGAGTGCGGCTACTGGCGATCAATGCTTTGTTTCATCAAAATAAGTAAAAATAATAATATAAAAGCAATCAAAAAGTACTTTATGATCTTTCAGGGTGATTTATTGAATAAGAACTTTGCTTTTATAATTTAAAAAACATCACGTTTTTGATTAGTCTTTTATTACGCACGTGTGCAATTCACCAGACCTGTGCACTGCGCCCCCCCCCCCGCGATTTTATTGGGTGGGGGCAATTCCAAAACAGGGGGGCAACTTTTTTGAAATGGGGGGACTGTCTTGTCGCTCTCCTATTTACTTATTTACTGGTGGAAATTAAAATATTTAAATTTAAGTTTTTGGCGATCTAGGCCTTGTTCATCAAATTAAATCAAAATAATTTAAAAGCAGTTAAAAAAGTACTTATGATCTTTCATATGGTAATTTTTTGAATTAACAGCTTTGTTTTTACAATTTAAGAAAAATCTCCTTTTTGATTAGTCTTTTTTTACGCACGTGTGCAATCCACTAAAAAATTCTCATGTTCTTAGGTTTTCGGAAATCTCTTTACCAGTTTTACACAAATAAAAAAAATCAAGACAATTTCTTAATTTAAACTATTCAATCTGCATCCAATAAAATTAAAAAAATAAGATTTTGAAAACAAAATTTAAAATATTATGACAATTTTATGCTTAAAGGAGCACTGTCACAAATCAAATTTCTATAACGCCCGAATCGGACTGCTCCTTTAATACTGAACCGATTCAGCTGAAATTTAAAAATGTTGTAGCCTCGTAGTGGAGCACTCTAAATACCAAAGTTGAGTTAGGTAGGTTTGGTATTAAAGGAGCAGTCCGGTGCGGGCGTTATAGAAATTTGATTTGTGACAGTGCTCCTTTAAAACTTGTTTTTTTTTTAATTTTAAAATAAATAATTTATTGAGTTTATTAAAATAAAACATGAGTTTGTGTATTTTTAGTATTATTGCTTAAGCCTAAACCAGAGTTTAATGTGCTATGTATGTGATTTTTCTTCAAAAAAAATTTATTTTTGCATATTTTTATAATTTTTTTTTGTTAAAAAAGGTTTTTTGCTCGAAGTTATTTGAACTTGTATTTAATTTCGGTCAAATATTGTAAATTATTTTGTTACGTAGAAAAACTTTGCCTAAAAAAAGTATCGCGTTTTGTTTATTCATTTTTTACACGCAATCAATTAAAAAAATCCTTGTGTTCTTAGCTTTAAAAAAATCTAGTTTTAAACGCATCAAAATATAGGATTAAATTATTAAAAATCTGAAAAGATGCCCTTCTCCTTGTAATAATGGTCCACAGAAAAAAAATCGAAATTTATTTTAACGATTTTTAAAGAATTTCCCCCTTTAATAATTGGTGAACAGAATAAAAAAACTGAATATTATTTGAACAGTTTTTAAGGAATTCCCCCTGGCTTAATAATGTTGCACAGAATAAAAAAAATCGAAAATTATTTCAACCATATTTGATGAAGGTGTTTGGGGGGTTTGGTTTTTTTTTGTTTTTTTTGGGTTGTTTTTTTTTTTTATGTTTTTGGTTTTTATTTGTAAAAAAAAAAAAAAATAAAAAAAATTATTTATTAATAATTGATGACCTCCCCCTGGTTTAATAATGTTGTACATAAAAAAAATCGAAAATTATTTGAACGCTATTTGATGAATCTCCCCCTGGCTTAATAATGTTGTACATAAAAAAAATCGAAACTTATTTTTTGAACAATTTTTTAAAGATTTTCCCCCTCTTAATAATGGTGCACAGAAAAAAATAGAAATTTATTTGAACGATTCTTAAAAAGTTTTTCATTCTTAATAATGGTGCACAGAATACAAAAATCAAAATTTATTTGAACAGTTTTTAAACAATTCCCTCTGGCTTAATAATTTTGCACAGGAAAAAAGCAAAATTTATTTGAACGATTTTTAAAGATTTTCTCTCTGCTTTTTAATAATGTATAGTTCACAGAGAGAAAAAAATCGAAATTTATTTGAACGATTTCTGAAAAATTCCTCCCCTCCCCCTCTTAATAATGGTGCACAAAAAAGAATCAAAATTTATTTTAACGCTGTATAAAGAATTTCCCCTTCCTCTTGTAATAATGATGCACAGAAAAAAAAATCGAAATTTATTTGAACAGTTTTTGAGGAATTTCCCCTTGGCTTAATAATGTTGCACAGAAAAAAAATCGAAATTTATTTGAACGATTTTTGAAGATTTTCCCCCTGCTTGCATCAAAAAAGAATCAAAATCCATTTTAACGCTTTATAAAGAATTTTCCCTTCCTTTTGTAATAATGGTGCACAGAAGAAAAAAATCGAAATTTATTTGAACAGTTTTTAATGAATTCCCCCTTGGCTTAATAATGTTGCACAGAAAAAAAAATCGAAATTTATTTGAACGATTTTTGAAGATTTTCCTCCTGCTTTTTAATAATGTATAGTTCACAGAGAGAAAGAAAATCGAAATTTATTTGAACGATTTCTGAAAAATGCCTCCCCCTCTTAGTAATGATGCACAAAAAAGAATCAAAATTTATTTTAACGCTTTATAAAGAATTTCCCCTTCCTTTTGTAATAATGGTGCACAGAAAAAAAAATCGAAATTTATTTGAACAGTTTTTAAGGTTTTTAAGGAATTCCCCCTGGCTTCATAATGTTGCACCGAAAAAAAAATCGAAATTTACTTGAACGATTTTTAAAGAATTTACCCCTCTTAATAGTGGTGCACAGAATAAAAAAAAATCGAAGATTATTTGAACGATATTTGATGAATCTCCCCTGGGCTTAATAATGTTATACCCCCTAGCGCCCCCCGGGGGGTCAAATCAAAAAACGGAGGTCGAATTTGTAATCAGGACCTACAAAAACCCCGGAGTATGTGTTTTGAGGTAAAACTGGTATATAGTCAGAATGCCCCCAAGGGGGGAGTTGCACGTGCACCTTTCTAGCGCCCCCCCCCGGGTCAAATTGAAAAACGGAGGTCGGATTCGTAATCAGGACCTATAAAAAACCCCAAAAAACGTGTTTTGAGGTGGTTTTGAGGTAAAACCGGTATATAGTCAGAATGCCCCCAAGGGGGGAGGAGTTGCACCCCCCTAGCGTCCCCCAGGGTCAAATCGAAAAACGGAGGTCGGATCGGAGTCGTAATCTGGACCTACAAAAACCCCTGAGTACATGTTTTGAAGAAAAACTGGTATATAGTCAGAGTGCCCCATAAAGGGGGGGTTGCACCCCCTAGCGCCCCTCGGGGAGTGAAATCAAAAAACGGAGGTCAGATTGTAATCAGGACCTAAGAAAATCCCCAAAACGTGTTTTGAGGTGGTTTTGAGGTAAAACCGGCATATAGTCAGAATGCCCTGGGGGGTTGCACCCCTTGCGCCCCCGGGGGGGGTCAAATTAAAAAACGGAGGTCGGATTCGTAATCAGGACCTACAAAAACCGCCAAAAACGTGTTTTGAGGTAAAACTGGTATGTAGTTAGAATTCCCCCAAGGGGGGGTTGCACCCCCCTAAGCGCCCCCGGGGGGTCAAATCAAAAAAAGGCCGGATTTGTAATCAGGACCTACAAAAACCGCCGAGTACGTGTTTTGAGGTAAAACTGGTATATAGTCAGAATGCCCGCCAAGGGGGGGGGGGGAAAGTTGCACCCCCTAGCGCCCCCCTGGGGATTCAAATCAAAAAACGGAGGTCGGATTCATAATCAGGACCTACGAAAACCCCCGAGTATGTGTTTTGAGGTAGTTTTGAGGTAAAACCGGTTATATAGTCAGAATGCCCCAAGGGGAGTGGGTGCACCCCCTAGCGCCCCCCCGGGGAGTCAAATAAAAAAACGGAGGTCGGATTTGTAATCAGGACCTATGAAAACCCCGAGTACCTATTTTGAGCTGGTTTTGAGGTAAAACTGGTATATAGTCATAATGCCCCCCAAGAAGGGGTTGCACCTCCCTAGCGCCCCCCCCCGGGGGTCAAATCAAAAAACAGAGGTCGGATTCGTAATCAGGACCTACGAAAACCCCCGAGTATGTGTTTTGAGGTGGTTTTAAGGTAAAACCTGTATATAGTCAGAATGCCCCCCAAGGTTGGGGGTTGCACCCCCCTAGCGCCCCCTGGGGGGGATCAAATCGAAAAACGGAGGTCGGATTCATAATCAGGACCTACGAAAACCCCTAAGTACGTGTTTTGAACTGGTTTTGAGGTAAAACTGGTAAATAGTCAGAATGCCCCCAAGGGAGGGGGGTTGCATCCCCTAGCGCCCCCCCGGGGGGTCAAATTGAAAAACGAAGGTCGGATTTGTAATCAGGACCTACGAAAACCCCCGAGTATGTGTTTTGAGGTAAAACTGGTATATAGTAAGAATGCCCCCCCCCAGGGGTGGTTTCACCCCCTAACGCCCCCCGGGTGGTTGAATCGAAAAACGGAAATCGGATTCCCAATCAGGACCCCTCGAAAACGTGTTTTGGAGAAACTCGGCGAAAATTTTGCAACTGTATCGATCTACCTTAAAAAGAATTAAGAATCTTAAGAAAAAAAAGAAGAATTCTTAAAAAGAATCTTAAGAAAAAAAATCTAGAAAAAATATTTTCAAAATGTTAAAGGAATTTTAAAAATATAAAAACATATTTTTAAAATTTCTTTATAAATAAACACGCTTAGTATTACAAATAACAAATAATAAACACGCTTAGTATTAAAAACAAAAAACAAAAAAGGGAAATAAAATCCGCGAAGCTACCCGCGCTGTGTTAAATAAAGCGAAAAATACCGGACAGACGCTGTTTCTGCTATAAAGAACCTGTTTGTCACTTTGCGCACTGGCCGCTGCTTTATAGAAACCCCCCTGGGCTAAGGTCACTCAAATAAGCCAGCTGGTTCGCACAATTCCCACGCTGGTTTGCGTCGCCTTTATATTTGTATTTGAAACAATGCGCACGAAATCAAATGTGAGCCAGAGAAGAAGCGGCTTTAGTTGTAAGCCTCTGGCCCGCTAAAACCGTTTAGGCCACCGCGAGCGCGATTGGGCTTTAAAGTCGCCTGGGAGTGAGGTGGCTTATACATAGACTCTTATTGGGATCGTCCTTGCTTCCGAATTCCCCTCCGCGACGTCCGGTTTTTTTAATCGAAATAACTTTTTTTTAATAATGAATTTGGAGGGTGGAAATTTCGCTCAAATTTTCCGCAGGAATAGGAGGAGTGTGAAAAGTTTTAACGTGAAGAAGAATTATGAGCGAAAAGTTATAAAAAATCCTTCTCAAAGAAAAAAATTAAAAATGCCAAGGACGGACAACAGGACGGACGGCTCCCAACTTAAACTTAAACTTAAACTAAAAAAGTTATAAAAATCCACAAGATTCTGAAAGAAAAAAATTTGCCACGACAAGGAGGATCCCACCCAGGCTCCCAACTTGAGAACGCATTGCGCAATTATAAAGTAAATAAATGCGGGCGTCCCTTTATGCTCACGGTGTCCTTTGATGCGCATGGGATTCCATCCGTTTAGAACAATGGATTTTGACCAAGGTGATAAATCATTTAATAAAAGTTTATCATGATAAAAATTTTGCTTGATTTTCGGCTTTTGCCTAGGCTTAGGTAAAAAAAAGGTTTCAAAACATTGTTTTAGTCAAAAAATAGACAAAACTTGTCTTTTGAAAAGTGCGTTTACAAAATCACATCCAAAAGACGAGTTTTCTGAAGACGAGATGTTTAAAAGACGAGTTTTCCGAAGACGAGTTGTAGAAGACGAGATGTTGAAAGACGTATTGTAAAAGACGAAATATATTTATATATTGTAAAAGACGTATTGTAAAATACCTCCTTATATTTAGACGGTTTCCGGTAGAGATTTGGCAGATTCTGATTTTCAGCGCGCTAGTGGTAATTTTAAGCGTGCTGAAAAATCTGAAAATATATCATGATAAGATTTAGCTTGATTTATAGGTTTTCCTTAGACTTAAGAAAAACAAAAAAAGTGTTTAAAACAACGTGTTTTCGTTTAGTTAAATAGTGTTTAAAAAATAATTTTTTAGCGCGCTAAAAATTAGAAACTGCCACACATTTCCGCAACAACAATTTCCGCGGAAAAAATTTCTGCGGCAGTATTTCTTAAGCTTTGTTTTCTTTGAAAGATTATTTCCGCGAAAAAAATTTCCCAAAGAAATTTTTTCCTACTTTATATTTTTTGTATCAAAAATCAAAATAAAAACCAATTTTATATCGCAAATTTTCTGCAGATTTATTGTGACGTTTAATTTGTTTATAATTTGTTTATAATCCCTTTGTTTATGTTTGGAAAAACAAAATATATCCAACAAAAGTACACATTTAGTGCATTTTCAACTTTTAAATATTTATTTAAATTTAATGTATTGCATAATAGTTAAAAATATTCAAAAATTAAAAAAAACAACGTAGATTGTAACGAATTTCGTATTTTTCAAAATTTACACGTTTACACATAGCAACAGAATTAATTAATATTTTAACATGGCCAAAATGTTATGTACAACACCGACTAACAGGAAATACCTTCGTACATTTTCCTCCGCAGCTTTTTCCGAGGCGTAAGCCTCTACGTTTTTCTGAGCCTTTAAAATCATTCTAAACTTTATCTAAAAACTGCGTGACTAAAGTTTCGTTTGATTTTTAGGTTTTGCTTAGGCTTAGTAAAACGAAAACTTAGGCTTCAGCTGAGCTTTGGCTTATAGCTCTTAAGCTGGATTTCTAGTTTTATATCCAATAGAAGACAAAAAGTAGTTTTACACAATGACTCTCCTTACACTTCTGCTAATTATGTATACTCTAAATAAGCGTTTGTTTACAGTGAAGTGCCCCCAAGGAAGTGTCCTTGGACCACTCCTTTTTTTTAATTTATATCAATGACTTGCCTGATTGCCTTAATTCTAAAACTTTTATAAAACTTTTTGTTGACGATACTAAAATAGATAGTTTTGTTAACAACTCTCAAGATCAAAAACATTTTTAAAATAATTTAGATAAAATTGGTTTTTATTTTGATTTTTGATACAGTAGGAAAAAATTTCTTTGGGGAATTTTTTTCGCGGAAATAATCTTTCAAAGAAAACAATGCTTAAGAAATACTGCCGCAGAAATTTTTTCCGCGGAAATTGTTGTTGCGGAAATGTGTGGCAGTTTCTAATTTTCAGCGCGCTAAAAAATTATTTTTTAAACACCATTTAACTAAACGGAAACACGTTGTTTTAAACACTTTTTTGTTTTTCTTAAATCTAAAAAAACCTAAAAATCAAGCTAAATCTTATCATGATATATTTTCAGATTTTTCAGCACGCTTAAAATTACCACAAAGCCTAAGCAAAACCTGAAAAACAAGCAAAATTTTATCATGGTAAATTTGTATTTAATGATACTTTTTCAACTGAAGAGTAAAAACCTTATTTTTTTTCTTAATAGGAAGAAAGGGGTGGGGATGTTATTAAGAAGATACTAAAGCTAAAGTCTTCCAGGCTGAAATTAAGGCGTAACCGCTCTCCGCCAGGAAGAAAAAAAAACAAAAAACGTCCGACCGAGAAAAATTAAAAAAAAAGTTTGCAGCGGTTATGTAATCAATTATTATTTAGTTGCGTCATGTGTTTCTCTGCACGTGATATTTTCTCAAAAAATGAGTGGTTACTTTACCACTCATCTATTTTCACCCTGATAGAATTTATCTTTAGCTTTAACCAAATATTTTTAAAAATAATATAGTAAAACTGTTTTACTTTATGAAATTAAGATAAAGAAATTACATACTATAAATTAAAATAATTGCTAATTAACTTATATAAAGATTTAAATACTTTTAAATTTTACTTAGAATTGTTGAAAGTGCTGAGTATTGGTTTAACAAATTTTGTAATAATGAATGATTACTATAAATTGTTATGCAATACTTGTAAATTGACTGATATATAATTGCAGTGTTATATATATGAATGTTTACTATGATTGTTAAAACAATACTTGCTTAAATTGAGTGATATATATTTGTAACCTATATTTAGTATGTTAGTGTTAGTAATTTGATTATGATGGATTTAAAAATGTTATACATAGTATAAATATTTATTTGTACTATGAATAGTTTATGCTAGGTGTATGAATGTGATTTGTAAGAAACATGAGATTATTAAGTTTTTAAGAGTTGATTAATTATAATGCATTATACAAAATAATAATTTAAATACAGTAGTTATTACTAATATTATTAATAATTGTTGTTTGTTAAGTGGTGTGTGATATATTTATTGCAAATGTGCTACTAGATATATAGGTTTTTGTAAAAAGATTTTTAAGTGTAGAAAAATTTTTTATAATAAAATAATTATGCAAGAAAAGAAAAGAATAAAACGTAAGTGTGTAACTGCAAATTTTATATATATAAATATGTTTGTTAAATATGTAAATGTATGCGTAATGAGTAGAAACTTAGACCAAGATGTTTACTGAATAAAATGTTTGTTAGATAATAATGTTGCAATATATTTATAACCATGTCTTTTATTTTAAGAGTTACATGTTTATTATATGTACAATGAGTTAAATGTATAAATTGGTTTATATAATATACAAACTGGTTTAGAGAGTGGTAAAGCATTTACTATAAATTTAGGCCCGTAATTATATAAAAACTTTCGAATATAAATCTTATTTAACCCAAAACATTTAAAATCATAAATTATTTTAAAATTGATTAACTAGTTATAGAGAGTTTTCAATATTTATTAAATATAAGTAATATCTTTCTGAACAAATTTACTATAATTTAACTTGCGAATAGTATTATAAAAGTTAGTAAACATAAAGGACATATGATAATTTGCTATTCATTTTATATAATAAATAATAATGTAAATGTGTTTTATAAGAAACAACTAGTATTAAGCTGTTTTTTATAGAATGGAAATAGAATTATTAAAAAAACAATTTAACGACTTAATATAAGATTTTTTAAAAAAATATTGAGAAATAAAATGATTATAATAACTGAGCAAGTTATCATTTTATTTAATTTCGTCGCTTAACCTTGTATAGACTAAGGACAAGTTATTGGGAAGAGCGACTCATCAGCAAAATTCAACCCAATAAGCTTTACTGTAGGACAGACATAAAATAGATTTTTAGTAATAAGTTGTGCATTATAAGATTCAACCCAATAAGCTTTACTGTAGGTCAAACATAAAATAGATTTTTAGTAATAAGTTGTGCATTATAAGTTGTGCATTATAAGTTGTGTTTATTTTAGTAATAAGCCTTTGCAAAACCCAAAAATCAATAAAAATTTTATCATTGGGGTAGAAACTCGCATTTTTGAAAGTGCCTTTACAAAGTCGCATCGAAAAGACGAGTTTTCCGAAGTCAAGATGTAGAAGATGAGATGTTGAAAGACGAGATGTAGAAGACGAAATTTCTGGGTGTCCGGAAGAAATACATTCTGCATAATATCTTCGGAAAAAATTCCTTCTGCAATAATAACATTTTCAAAAATACATTCCAGTAAAATACGTTTGAAAAAAATAACTTCTGCGTCGCAGAAGATATTATGCTGGAAGGTATTCAAATAAACAAATCTTATAATTTAAAACATTAAACTATCGGAAACAAAAATATCAAAATTTTTTAAAAGAAGCATTATTTAATAATGTATCATAACGCAATTTAGCTTGATTTTTAGGTTTTGCTTAGGCTTAGGAAAAATAAATTAAAATAAACCAAGTTTTTAATAATTTTAAAGCATTTTAGACTGACTAAGAATATTTTATACTAACTTTTTAATACCACAAAGTTTGGCACAGTGGAATAAAAATAAACAAATCGTATTATTTAAAACATTACAAATTATTGATAACAAAAATCAAATTTTTTAAAGAAAGCATTATTAAAAAATCCATCACAATGCAATTTAGCTTGATTTCAAGGATTTTCTTAGGCTCAAGAAAAATAAATTTAATTAAAACTAACTTTTAATTTGCTTTTAAAGCCTTTTACACTAGTATGATTTTATACTTTGAGTTTTTAAAAGCATTAGGTTTTTAATTTGTCCATAAGTAAGTAATTTTATTTTTAGAATTAAACGGACCAGCGTACTCTTTTATTTAATAATTTATCTTAATAAATTTAATAGTGTATTAATTTATATTTAAAGCGTAGGGCAGTAATTTAGCATAATTCAACATCAAAACATTTTTGGAAATTTGTAAAAGAAACTTCAAAATGACGAATTAACGCTGTGCACACTGGAACACGCTGATTTTTATGCATAAGACTATTCAAACATTATTTTTTTTGGAAATATTTAGATTAACTCAAGTGAAATATTTTATAACTTTGTTTTCGGTTTGTAAATTCGCATAGTTGCCAATGTTTTAAATTATAAAATTGTTTTATTTTATTTTCGTCACTTTGCCGAGAAATGGGCTAACTCAGTTTAACTCGACTTTTTTACTCGACTTTTATTTTTAAGATTAAGCCTATGCGTTCCTAAGCCTAAGCGAAGCATTAAAAACAACCTAAGCTTTAACAAATATAGCTGCGCCGTAGTTTACCGTAGTTTTTAACATTATGCAATTTTGGTCAGTGTTGATTAAATTACGTAATTTTCCTGCAATATATCACACAAATTAGCCAAATTTTGAGTTGTAAAAGTTTTTAAAGCTTTCTACAATACTTTTAAAACCTTTTGATGTCTGGAAAAAATATTTTCGGCATATCTTCCGAAATAAATATTTTATTATTTAAGCCAGTAAACTATTCGAAATTTTAATAGTTTTTAAGCTTTTTTTGGAATTTTATCTTGATTTGTAGGTTTCGCTTGGGCTTAGGAAAAATAATGTTTCTTTGTCTTAAATTTTTTTTGTAAAATTTTCTAACATAAATATCTTTGATATTTATCATTTGAAACAATTGTTTCAAATTAAAAACCAATAGGGACCGTGAATCTTAACCCTTAACCAAACATTATATTTACATGAAAAATCCTTTATCAAACAAATCAAAGCACGAATCTTTAACCATGTTTTTGCAGTAGATTGGAAGTTTATCAATAATTGGAAATTAATCAGTTTTTTGAGATTAATTAATTATATTCCTTTTTAGATCTGGTAATTTTATGGTTTTTAAACTTAATTTAATGTTTTTATAGTGTAATACAGCTAAAAATTATTAACTTCTATAAAAATACACGTAAAAAAAGCGAAATTGATTCAAGAGACTTTCAATCTGGTTCATTTTTTTTCGATTTGTTAATTCCGCCTAACCTGCACATCAATATATAATTTGCAGAAATTTGAGGCATACTGTAAATTCCACCGACACCGACACCGACAAGTCTCAAATTTACACAAATTATATATTGATGTGCAGGTTAGGCTTAGGCTTAAACTAAAATTTGCATAATACTAAAAATTACGGTAGATTACAGTGGTGTCCGGAAATTACGTCTTCTACATCTCGTCTTTTAACATCTCGTCTTCTACATCTCGTCTTCGGAAAATTCGTTCGTCTTTTAAACATCTCGTTTTCGGAAAACTCTTCTTTTAGATGCGATTTTGTAAACGTACTTTCAAAAATGCGAGTTTCCAGCCCAATGATAAATTTTTTTTATTTTTGGGCTTTGCTTAGGCTTAGGAAAAAAATAAGATTTTTACTCTTTTTTTTTACAGAAAGCAGCATTAAATACAAATTTACCATGATAAAGTTTTGCTTGATTTTTAGGTTTTGCTTAGGCTTAGGTTTTCAGTTTTTTGAATAAATCATTTAATAAAGGTTTATCATGATAAAAATTTTGCTTGATTTGTGGTTTTTGCTTAGGCTTAGGTAAAAAAAAGTTTTCAATACATTGTTTTAGTCAAAAAGTAGGAGAAACTTGTCTTTTGAAAAATTCGTTTACAAAATCGCATCCAAAAGACGAGTTTTCCGAAGACGAGATGTTTAAAAGACGAGTTTTTCGAAGACGAGTTGTAGAAGACGAGATGTTGAAAGACGTATTGTAGAAGACGAAATTTCCGGGAACTATTACAGTAGATTTTGGTCGGTGTCGGTGGAATTTACAGTTTGCCAAATTTGAGGCGGAGTCGGAGTCGGTGGAATTTAGTGTTTGCGAAAATTATTGCACAACGACAACGTTATTAAATTTAGTCGGTTGGATAATTTGTAATTTTACGTGTTTGTTGGAAATGATAACATAGTGCACAGTTAAAAAAATAATAAATCAACATAAAATTAAATCTAAATGCGATTTGACAAGTACAAATTTGCTGGGTCGTCCTATTTTTGCACTTAAACTTCTGAATTTGTTTTGATTTTAAGGGCCAAAATAGCTATTGTTTTCTAAATTTATATATTTACTTGCCTTTATTCTGTTATTTGTTGAAGTTTTTTGTTATTATGGCGTCTGCTATTGATATATTTGATGATATCGAGTTCGGAGGAGCGGAGAAAAAGGATAATTCCGATGAGGACGGCGAAGAATATTCTCATGTCGGTGATGTAAGTTTTTCAAATTAGTTTTTTTGGTATGTCACATTGCGAGTAAATTCAATGGAGCATACAAATAAACAACTTCTATATTGATCGTTTAAACCTATTGGGTTTTTGACGTCTACGAGTACGAATTCAAAAGTTATTAACCACTCGCCATATGATATATTGTTTTTTTTTTCAGGGGTGCGATTTTTCGTCATTGCTATTTAATTTAAAAAAAAAGAAAATAATACATAATCGTTAATTTTAGGTTAAAAACTCTAATAAATTTTTGAGCTTTTTATTACTTAAAAATTTTGACAACTTTGGTTTGACTTCAGTTATTATAGACATATTTATTTGAGTTAACAATTTAAGTTTATGGACTTATTTTAAGGACATTTTAAAGGTTTTTTTTTCTTAAATTGTAAAAAAATTAAGGGGATAAGTTTTATTAAGGGAATGAACCTTCCACTTGAAGTAAAAAAACGAGTTAAAGTACTCTTTCCAATTTCAAAACTACTTTTCCTTCAAAAAGAAGAGTTAGGCTAATGTTCCATACGTGTATTAAATTCTATTTCACCGATTTCAAAGTAAAATAGACTTAACAAACATTTTTATGCCTTAAATCAAACACTTATTTTGCTGTTAATTTTGAGATTTAAGTTTTTCGAAAAAAGTTATGAGCCAAAATAAATCCAAAAATACCCTTTTTTGACATGTATAATTTTTTGTTGTGGAAATTTTTTTAAAAATGGTTTTTTTCGTATTATGAAGTGTCTGGCAGGCAGTTACAAATAGAATTTTTTCTTTTTGTTTGATTTTTAAGTTTTGCTTAGGTTTAGGATTAAAAAATCGGTAAAAAAACTGAGTTTAAACAAGCATTTAAAGCATAAATATGGGCACGGGAAGTTGGGAGGGAGGGGTGTTAACCATAGATGAACACGGTCAAAAAGCTAGGGGGGTGTTTACCCCGCGTAAATGACATTTCAAAATCTAGGGGGGGGGGGTCGAACTCCCTTAGCTTTCTAGGGGGGTCGACCCAGGGTGGAAGATTTTGAAACCTAGAGGGGGGTCAGGTGGGGTCCAATTTTTGAAACAAAAAAAATAACTTTTAATCAATTAAATGTTTAATAATAGTTTTTTATAAGATAAAACTACAGTTTATTAAATAAAAAGCGATATTTAGGTATAAAAAGGGTGTAAAAACATGAATTTGTGAAAAATTCACGTTTTTGGAAGAAAATTAAGTATAAAAAAGTACTTAAAATTTTCTCGAGAGGGGAGGGGGGGTCAGATTTAAAAATCTAGAGGAGAGTCAGCAGTCAAGGGTAAAAAAATCGATAATTTGGGGGGGGAGGGGGCCCCCTGGATTTTTTTCTAGGGGGAGGAGGCCAAAATTTCAAGGCTAGGTGGGGTGGACCCCACCCTACCCCCCTTGTTCATTTATGGAGTGAACCCCCCAAATTCTGAGATGGTCGGTTTAATCCCCCCGCTAAGAAGTGAGAAGGAGAAAAGTTTATCTCCCAGATTTTGGAAAAAATAAGCAAAAAATGTCTTTAAAATGACTGCTAACTGCATCCAAACTTAAGTTTTGAGGTAAAAATAAATGTTTTAATAAAAAGCTCAAAAATGCAATAAAAAAGGCTTTTTGACCTAAAATTAGCGTTTTTACCTATTTTTCCTTCAAAATCAAAAAACGATATGGGTAAAATGCACTCCAGAAAAAAACAATACGGGTAAAATGCGTTTCTCGGATTTTAACCATACATGGGCACGGGGGGGTTGGGGGGGTTAACCCCCCAAATTCTGAGAAGTGGGGTTTAACCCCCCCCCACTCAGAAGTGGGGGGGGAGAAAAAGTTACCCCCCCCAATTTTGGAAAAATGAAGAAAAAACAATGTCTTTAAAATGACTTCTAACTGCCTCCAAACTTAAGTTTTGAGGTCAAAATGAATGTTTTAAGCTATAAAAAACTCAAAAATGCATTAAAAAGGGCTTTTTGACCTAAAATTAGTGTTTTTAACCTATTTTTCCTTCAAAATCGAAAAATGATATGGGTAAAATGCACTCCAGAAAAAAAAACGATATGGGTATTTTGTGTTTCTCGGATTTTAACCACCCCGCCTAATTTGGGGTTTAACCCCCCACTCCGGACCAACTTGCCCATGTATGATTTTAACCCCCCATCATTTGGGGTTTAACCATAAGTGAGCACGGTCGGGGAAGCTAGGGGGGGGTGGTTACCCGGGGCGGGGTAAATCGAATTTTGAATTCTAGGAGGGGGGTCCGGACCCCACCCCCTAGCTTTTTAGGGGGGGGGTCGACCCGGGGTGCGAAATTCTGAAATCTAGAGGGGGGTCAGGTGGGGACCGGTGTCCAAAGCAAAACAGTTTTAAACCATAATAACTTTAATATTTGTTTTTTTTATAGGATAATAATACATTTTATTGAATGAAAAGCCATATTCATGTATAAAAAGGTTGTAAAAGCATGAATATGTGATGAAAATTCACGTTTTTGGAAGAAAATTTAGTATAAAAAAGGTACCTAAAATTTTCCCGAGGGGAGAGGTCAGATTTTAAAATCTAGAGGGGGTCAGGGGTAAAAAATTCGGAAATTTGGGGGGGAGGGGGGGCCCCTAGATTTTCGTCTGTGGGGGGCCCAAAATTTCGAGGCTGGAGGGGTAGACCCCACCCTGCACCCCCTTTCTCACCTATGGGTTTAAACCCCACATTCATCCGGACCAACTTGCCCATGTATGATTTAAAACCAAACAATTTTTTTGTCCATGTTTTTGGTGGTACATCCCACATTAAAATTTTTAAAATTTTTGTTTTGAGTTTTTAAGTAATTAGCACTGTTAAAAAACATAGTTTTTAATTTAGTTGTTGGTTAACAATTTTTTTTCTTGACATCATAAATTGCACACGCTAAAAGTTTTTTAGGGTTTATATGCGCTCATAACTTCTTACAAAAAATTTAAATCCTAAAAATAACATCAAAAATAAACTCTACACGTCTAATATGAGCGATAGCTATAAGAATGTTTTATAATGTTTATTTACTTATGGATACTTCTTATCAAATTTTGGTACATGTGTGAAACTTGTACGGGAGGGGGGGTAGTTAATCCTCCTTCGCCTAACTAACCAAATGACATAAGCAGACCTGTACATTTTTCGGCGATGCCCCCACTGTTTAAATAGCGACTGTATTCTTTCCAGTTTGATTCTTCCATCCCTTTTGAAAATAATAAAAAAATATTAAAAACATGTGCACGGTCTGGAAATGTCCGCCCCCGCTTTATTGGAGGATTTGCCCCGCCCGTTTGTGTGTCCTTTGCCAGTAACCAGGGTTTTGTTCAACCCTGGTTCGTTCCGTCTGGCACGCTCCTCGCCTTGCTCACCCCCTCTTCCCACTCCCGGAGGAGATCAGCAACCGCTGCAGGGTTCGCCCAAAGGTCTTCTGGTCCCAAGGTCGTATTAATAAATGTGCATGTGTAAAGATGTTGTGTTGTGTGTATTTGTGTTTTACATGGGCAGTTTGGTGATGTGTATTGTGTGGGATTGATTTTGTGTAGGTAGGAGTAGAGGAAAGGAGATTTCCCTGCTCTGAGTTGGGCTAGGGTTCTCCTGACCCCGCGAGGAAGATTTTTTCTTCCTCTTTGCTTATTGTTGGTGCTTTTGTTTGAAGTATTGGGTTTATTGAAGTGTTGTTGATGTGATTTGCGACTGTGTTTGGGTAGATTTGTTGTTTTAGTGCTTTGTAAGTTTTGTTGTGTATGTCTGTTGGATTTTTTGTTGTGTAGTTGTTATTGTGAAATATTGTTTGGTTTTTGAGCCTGCTGGGTGCAGGTTGTTGTGTGAAGTGGTTGAGTGAATTGTTTGTGTACATGGCTGCAAATTTTGCGTGGAGTTGAATGTGAGTTGCTATTGGGAGGACTTTTGCCTCTGTCTGTATGTGTGTGTTTGTGTCTGCAGTGTGCCCTGTTGCGACCCTGAGAGCAGTGTTTTGTATTGTTTGCAGTTTGTTAATTTGTGTGTTTGATGTTGTTGGCCCCAGACTGTGCTGGCATACTCGATTATTGGTCGAGTGATTGCCTTGTATGTGTGAGTGTCTCTTTTGGTTTACCCCACGATGTTGCTGTGAGTGCATTTATGATTTTAAGTGCTTTGCGTGCTTTGCTGTGTGTATTTGCGATGTGTGTGTTAAATGTAAGCTTGGGGTCAAAAGTGAGCCCCAAGATTTTTGGGTTTTTAGTTGTGATGAGTGTTGTGTTGCTTATTTGTAGTGATAGTTGTGTGTTGTACTCTGCAGGGTCTGGTGTGAATAGTGTGAATGTTGTTTTGCTTGCATTTAGTGTGAGTTGGTTGTTGTATGTCCATGTTTGTATTGCGTGTCGTGTAGGTATGGTTATATTTGTTGTGCTATGTGATGGTTTGGGTGTGATGCGTATATTGAATTGTAATGTCGTCTGCATATGTTATGATGTGTACGTTTGGTGGTGGTGCTGGAATGTCTGCGGTGTAGATGTTGAACAGTGTGGGTGATAGACAGGAGCCGTGTTGGACTCCTGTTGTTATGAGGTTTTGTTTTGATTTGTGGTTGTTGTATGTGGTGTATGCTTTACGGCCTTTGATGTAGTTTATGAATTTTGTGATTGTTATTGGTATTTGTGTGAGTTTGTGTATGAGTGTGTGGTGATTGACAGTGTCAAATGCTTTGGACATGTCCAGTGCTACGACAACTGTGTGGTGTGGTGGTTGGTTTGTGAGTGTGTGGTGATTGACAGTGTCAAATGCTTTGGACATGTCCAGTGCTACGACAACTGTGTGGTGTGGTGGTTGGTTTGGTTTGTTAAAACCTGCTGCTATGTGAGTGTAAAGTGTGTAATGCTGTGTATGTGGAGTGTTGTTTTTTGAAGCGGTGTTGGTATGTTGTGTTTGGTATGTTGTTTGTGATGTATGGGAGTATGATTTTTTTTCGCAAGTTTTTGCGAGTGCGGATATGAGTGAGATGGGCCTGAATGATTGACTGTTGTTGATGTTTTCGTTTGGTTAAAACCAGTCACCAACTGGCACCTTTTTGCCCGCCCCCCCTGTTTCATTCTCCCCACCGCCAAAAAATTAAAAAAAATACCCAAAAATTATGACGCCATTTTTGACCAATTATGACACCTTCACCAAGTTTTTTTCAGTTTTTAGCCTATTTCAATGCTTTTTAAGCCATTTTAGACATATTTTTAATTATATTTTGCCTTTTTTGTCTCTTGTTTTCTTTTCTTCTTTTTTCTCTTTTTTTTCTTTCTCCCCTGCTTGCCCCCCCCTTTTATTGAATCATTCCATGTCAAATCAACCAAAAAAATGGAAAAAACTGACGCACTATCACCGATTTTGATAAAACTTTATATGATTATTGCCCTCATAGAGAAGTGCAAAATACCAAATTTTTAGCTCAAAATACCTTCTGGTTCCAAAGTTATGACCCTTTAAAATTTGGGGTTTTGGCCCGTTTTTGGTTAAACCTAGCTTTTTTAATAGCTTATAACCTAAAATATATTTGAAATAAACCCCATGTTATATGGAAAGCTCTTAACCAGATCTCTAATTTGAAAGAATCAGATGTACACCATTTGGGACCAAAAAATGATTTTCATAACAAAATCACATATAAAATAAAATACCCAAAACACGCCATCATCGATTTTGCTACTTTTTTTACTAGTGATAGATACAGTGTTGGCAATATGCATATAAAAATTATCCATGGTTATCTTTTCGTTATGAAGATGAAGAAAATTTTTTTTGGTTTTTGGGGGTCCATTGAGGTACTAAAATTATTTTATAGTTTGGCGCCGAGCAATTAGCGAGGCACTGGAAAATTTTGAATTTTTAGCCTCTGAAAACCCCCAAATTTTACTATCTGGCGACCATTTCGGGGGGGGGGCGGCCGCCCCCCTCGCCCAACCACTATCCTTATTTTTCCCCTGTCTGACGGTTTCGAGGGGGGGAGGCGGCTCCCCCGCCCCCCCTGGTTACGTCCCTGCCTCTCCCATTTTGGAATTACACCCCCCCCCAGGGACGTAGCCAGAGTTTCATTTTGGGGGGGGGGGGCGGATTTTAGTACAAAAAAAAATTTTGGGGGGGTTCCGCCCCCCCCCCCGAATTTTCGGGGGGGGGGGGGGGGAGCGGAGCCCCCCCTTAATTTTTTAAAACGTTAAAAAAGCAGGGATAAACGTAGATAAAGCTGTATAATACACTGTTTTTGGCCTAATAACCTATTATCTAATGTTTTTAGCGGTAAAAACATGTTTTCTTAGTTAAAAATTACATAAGCACACATTGGCAGAGCCTGGATTTCACAAAAAAAGGAATTTAGAGACATTAGTTTCAGACCCCTTGGCTAAACCCACATTGTAAACCAAAGCACATGAGCAGCATCTCGGCTCCATGTTTTCTAGGGTACCTACCTATATGAAAAAAATCCGAGCCAATGCTATAGGCGGCAGGAAAATTTAGGAGGGGGGGAGGTACATAAATCAACCAATATGATTGTTTGTTTTGCTTTCTGTGTAGTACTTATTACTTATAAAAATTATTGTACTAACTTTGAAATAACATTAGCATCAGGCAACATAAATAACCAGATATATATGTATGTATACTATAGAAAGTGACCGCTGAGCGAAGCGAAGCGGAACAAATTTTTGGTTTTTGGGGTCCGTTGGGGTACTAAAATTATTTTAAATTTTGGCGCCGAGCGATTAGCGAGGCGCTAGAAAATTTTGAATTTTCAGCCTCTGAAAACCCCCAAATTTTAGTATCTGGCGACTATTTGGGGGGGGGGGGCCGCCCCCCCCCCGCCCAACCACTATCCTTATTTTTCCTCCTGACCGACCGTTTCGGGGGGGCGGCCGCCCTCCCCCCCCCCCCCCCCCTCTGGCTACGTCCCTGCACCCCCCACCCCAATTAAACCCCGGCGATGGGGGAGGCAGTGCACAGGTCTGAAAACTATTTGCCATTTGGCTTATTTTGTACTTTTTTGTTTTGTTACATCTTTTTATTGTTATTATGTTATTTATTGCATCTTTGTTATTATTATTTTTATAAATTTAATAATTTTAGGGGCAGATTTCGTCACCTCCACCAAGCTCATCATATGTGTAAGTATTAAAACTAAAATGTTTCTTTAATTATTACGCTAATCATTTTTTAATTCAGTATAATAATTTTAACATACGGTAACTAATTTTTTCGTTAAGTATGCAGTGTAGAACAAAGTGGGAAGGGCTAGGCTAGTACGGTGTACGGTGGAATCTAAACTCTTAACTTAAAAATTTCGCACTCCCCCCTCCCCCCTTACTCAATTCATTTCTTTAAGGTAGAACTTCACAGTTTTAAACACTTGGACTACAAGTCGCATATCATCATAAATATTAATTTTTGGCCCATAAAAGTGGGGTGCTATAAAAAGTTAAGACTCTGTGCTATCCAGGTTATAAAAACATCACTGAAAAGTTTGTCCAGTTCTCAACAGATGTCCACGGATTCTACCTCTGAAAACCACAATAAGGCCTTTTAAAAAAATTGATTCTTTATTTTTGGGCGCAATTTTATAATAAATTAGGGTAATATAGGGGGCAACTTTCAGATGTGTTTTGGGTTTAAAATAATCTCAGGATTTTTTTTAATTGCAAAAAAGACTTTTTTTACAAAAATATATAGTAAAAAAATCCTGAAGCATACATGGGCACGGGGGGGGGGGGTCGGGTGGGGGGGGTTAACCCCCCAAATTCTGAGAAGTGGGGTTATACCCCCCACTTAAAAGTGGGGGGGGGGGAAGAAAAAGTTAACCCCCCCAATTTTGGAAAAATGAAGAAAAAAAATGTCTTTAAAATGACTTCTAACTGCCTCCAAACTTAAGTTTTGAGGTCAAAATGAATGTTTTAAGCAATAAAAAGCTCAAAAATGCAATAAAAAGGGCTTTTTGACCTAAAATTAGTGTTTTTAACCTATTTTTCCTTCAAAATCGAAAAATGATATGGGTAAAATGCACTCCAGAAAAAAAACGATATGGGTATTTTGCGTTTCTCGGATTTTAACCCCCCCCTAATTTGGGGTTTAACCCCCCCCCACTCCGGACCAACTTGCCCATGTATGTCCTGAAGTCCTTTTTTAATCGTTTATAATAAAAAAATGATTAAAGCCTATATCTAACTATTTCCAAACTTTCGTTTAAAATTAACGAATCAATTTTTTTTTAATTTTCGTTTAATTTTTTTTTTAATTGACGCCGAGAAACTACATTTTGAACCATTCCTTTAAAAGTTGCTTTTAATTGAAAATCAGAGCTGACCTAGTAGCCGAGTGGTTAGTACGTCGCGCTCGGATCCTCGGATCCATGGGGTCGAGTAGTCGCTCGACCATATTTTTAACGCCGAAAAAAATTTTTTTTTAAGTTTTAGCTTTTTAATTTAAAAAAATGTTTTATTATTTAAGATACGCTAAATAGAAAACGAAAAAATAGAACATTTTTGGTAATAAACTTTATTAATGTTTTGTATTTTTGACATGTATTGTATTTTATTGATGTTATTTGATGATTGTGGGCGATAACATTTTTTTACAGAAAAATGAATGTCAAAAATTGAATAAGCAGGTCAAATTATGTATAGTAAGATGTAATTCAAAAAGATCTGTCGTCAAAAAAAACTGTGAAGTTCTACCTTAACCCCTCAACTCAACCCCTTACCCTTAATTTCTGAATATTTTTAGCCGCCCGCCCCGTCCTCTTCTCTTGACTCTGACCCCCTATAGATTTTATACATCCGTAGTAAAAACCAACTTGGCTTCGGTTGCCATTTTAATCTATAAATTTAAGTTAACTAAATATTTTATTGTGAAAGTTTTGTTTAAGGCAAGATCCCAATGTGGAAGTCCTGAATTTGTCAGAGATAACTGTAAATGGTCCCAATGTGAAAGTTGGTCCCGGTGATTTTGAATTGCTCAAGGTTCTAGGCAAAGGAGGATATGGCAAAGTACAAATTATTATAATTTTACTATCAAACTATCATATTATTTTTAGTTTACAATTTTATTTTTTTTTGGTTATTTTCTTTTCATTATTATTATTGTATATTATTCTCATACAAAATGTAAAACTCACATCTGCTCCCTAAAATCCTCTGATAGGGGTGGGGCCTTGACTAACATTCTACATCAACAACAGTGCTGATATAGGGTGGTAGGCGGCAATATGGAATATCCATCGCCGGCCCGCTTCAGCTATAAAAAAAGAAACATTTAATTTATAATATTTTATTATATAAATTTTTAATTTCAATGCAAGATACTTTCACAGAAATTTTGAAACTAAATAATTTAAATTAAAATCATAACATAACTTTAAATGCTTTAATCATTTTAATATTTTGTGTAAGACGATAAGCCGATCTTACCCCTCCCTCCCCTCTCCCAGTCAATTCACAATAATTTTGATTTTATATTTA
Organism: Microlaimidae sp. YZB2_3; assembly: GCA_030248175.1. Classification (NCBI taxonomy): domain Eukaryota; kingdom Metazoa; phylum Nematoda; class Chromadorea; order Desmodorida; family Microlaimidae; species Microlaimidae sp. YZB2_3. The sequence continues at coordinate 4,271 of JASAMX010001143.1, read as the reverse complement.
TAGTCGAAAACATGATAAACAGTGTTTTTATACATTTTTAAGATTTAAATAGCCTGTTTTACTCTGTAAAATTGAATACTAGGCGCAAAAACACTTAAAGTACCAATAAAAAAACTTTATTAAAAAATCGGACCCTATAGCTGACGACCGCTAAAATTAAAATTGCCCATCCTATGTTCAAAGCCGGGGGGGGGGGGTCCGGCCGCACCCTCTGGACTGCCTATTTGCCTTCCACTCATGGGCGTAGCTAGAATTTTGGAAGGGGGGGTCCGTCCAACCCTGAAAAAAACTTCGGAAGAGGGGTGTCTAGATTCTAAACGTACTAAAAAAATTATTCCGTGCTTCTGTTTTGAAGATTACTTCTCCTAACTTTTAAATGTTTAATTCTAGTATGTAACAATCTAAACGCTTAAAACATTAAGAATGAGTTGGGTCCGGCGTGGTTATACCAAGATTACAAAACAAAGTGACACAAACTTAAAGTGGAGACTAATAAATCGAGCGCTTAGCAGAGCGCACGAGAAAATTAAAAAAAAAGCCGTTCTAGACTCCCCAATTTTTATCCTTGCCGACCCAAAAGGGGCGGGGGGAGGGGAGGGGGTCTATACCTCCCCCTGGCCCTTGCTACGCCCATGCTTCCACTCACAGAGAGGAGGTGGACCTGACCCCCACATACGGACCCGACCAAAACATCTATGGTGTGCGTTCGGGTATTTCAAATGTCCTAGTAGTTTTTGTTACCAAAAATGTGTTTTTATATAAAGTAAGTTGTTTATCGTAAAAATCTCTTGGCCATGATTTAATAAGAATGCATTAATAATAACATAGTTAAATAACCCAGTTTTCTAACTGGAAGAAAGACTAAAAAACGAGACGCGTTTCCCAAGCATAAATTTTTTGCGTTGGTTGGTTAAAAAAACCGAGTGAATTAAATTTAAGTGTTGAAGCGACGGTCATAACACAGCATTGAAACGGTTGGTCTCAATTTGTAGTGAAGTATAAGTTTCTGTGTAGCCACTTTTTAAATATGATTATAGTTGAATTTGAATAGTAATTATTATATTTGTATATACACAGGAGTCGCCAACCAAGCATGATTATAAAAAACTGTTATGTATGTTATTAAGCTAAATAATAATTGAATTAGATTAGTTTAATTGTATTTAATTAGTGCTTAGCATTCTAAAATTAGTGTTAGTGTTTCATTACTAACCATGCAAGAGTTAGCAACTTTAATAATAATAAACGGAGCCTCCTGCATCCTGCTACGATATGACTAATATATCTATCAAAAATATCATTAAAAAACTATTGTGATTTTTATACGTTTTATACTGTTTATTTTGTAATTTTTTAGATATAATATTTTAACAATTTTTTTTTTAAATTGTAAAATTTGAATTTTGTTAGGTGCTTGGTTTAAAAAATTTACCTCAAAGCTCAGTGGCGTAGCCAGGATTTCATTTCGGGGGGGGGGTCGGGGGGGCAGACCTGTGCAAGCCGCCTCCCCGGTAGTTTATTGGGGGGGGGGCACGGCCAAAACGGGGGGGGGCACGGGTGGGCAATTTTTTTGAAACGGGGGGGCAATAAAACGGGGGGGGGCAAGCAGAGGGGAAAGAAAAAAAAGAGAAAAAAAGGGGAAAAAAGAAAAAAAAGAAGGGAAAAGGGAAAAAAGGGACAAAAAGCGAAAATAAGGTAAAAATAGGTCTAAAATAGCTTAAAATACATTAAAATAGGCTAAAAACTGCAAAAAAGTTCGCGATGATGGCGTCATCATAGGTTAAAAATGACGTCCTAATTTTAGGGTACTTTTTTTATTTTTTGGCAGGGAGGGGCAATAAAACGGGCCTCCAATAAAACGGGGGGTATTTCCAGACCGTGCACAGGTCTGGGGGGGGGGGAAAGTGCACAAAAGCGGCGCCAGCCGACGCGAAGCGTCGGCCAAGGGGTCTGGAGGATGTTCCCCCAGGCGCCGGAGGCGAAATTTTTTTTTAATATGCACTAAAAACTGCTTAAAAATCGTCCACCCGTGTTTGCGTGAACATGCATTTTACTTTTTTTTTAAATTATGTCTGATCTTGAAAATTATCAGGTGATGAAACTGTATATAACACAACTATCTATTTTCCGATGTCTTTAAATTTTGCGAATGATTATGGTGTAAGTTATAATAACAAAAAATATTACTGATAATATTTATTTTACTGTATATAAGTCTGACCTTCCCGCGTAGCGGGAAAAATTTTATATTGATTAATTATTTATTTTAGAATGCACTAAGATTTGTATTAAATTTTTATAACTTAATATTTGAAAAGTAAAAAAAATCTATACAAACTGCCACGCTTCACCATGGGGGGAGGTGGAAAGGCGGACAACCCCACAAGTGTAAAAACCGTTGTTAAGAGGTTTAAAACAGCCATGATCAAACCTATATCTTATAATATATGGGTTTTAACATCTATATAGTATTGGCATTCAATATCTGAGGCAAAGTCACATGCCTTAGCTATGTATTGAATGATACAATCCATCGAAATTAAAAAAACTAACAAAATGATTAATGTACACTTCCCGCGAAGCGGAAAAATTTCGGTTTTATGGGTATTTTTATGTTTTTGGAACGCATCAGAAATGTTTCTGAATTTATATAATAAAGAAAAAATTTTTTCACTCAAAATTAAAAAAAACGTAAGGGTCCCCCTTACGAAAAAATTCGGCTTCGCCGGATTTCGGGAGGGGGCGACGCGCCTTCCCCGCCCCCCGGCTACGCCACTGTTAAAGCTTGTCTTTCTATAGAATAATTGCCATAATATTTCTAAGTTTTGTTTACATACAGAATGCAATTTGCAGGTCTTTCAAGTGCGTAAAGTAACAGGAAAAGATAGTGGTTCAATCTTTGCAATGAAGGTGCTGAAAAAAGCAGCCATAGTTAGGAACCAAAAGGACACTGCTCACACCAAAGCGGAACGAAACATTCTCGAAGCTGTCAGAGTAATGATTTATTTTTAATCTATTGTGTTTATTTTTTGGTTTTAATAAAAAATGATTTATAAAAATAGTTTTTTTGTTAGAATTTAAATTTCTATTGTTCTAAAGATGTATAAAATACAAACAAGAAAAACGAAAAAATTAAATTAACATTAATTTTTACTATCATAATCAAATAACATCATAGTCACCACATCAAGGGCGAAACTGACGTGTAAAAGTACGGTCACTGTAAATGGTATTAAATATTATTTATCACCATAATCAAATATCATCATAGCAGACCTGTGCACACAGATGTTTTTGGGGGGACCGGGACAGAGGGCCCACCCCCCGGACAACCCCTAGAGATGTCGGACCCCCTTGAAAAAATCCAGGGGCCGGCCCTCTCCCCGTCCCCCAAAGCCCGAGAGCGATCTGGCCTGACCCCCCTAGCAAGGCTGATCCCCCTCCACCCCCCTTCCGACCAATTTAAAAGTATAATTTTTTATTTACTGTCAAAAACATGATTTTTTAGTTAAAAACAATTGTTTAAATAACATTTTTAGGCCTAAATAGAGTGTTTTAGTATATAAAATTCAATATTAAACCTAAAAACAACTTAAATTATTGATTTAAAAAACTTTGTTAAAAAATCGGACCCCCTGACCCCCTAAAAATCCAGGGGTTTCAGACCCCCCTGGACCATAGGTGGACTGGGGGAGGGTTTGGGGGTTATACGGTATACCCCCCAAAAAAAAATCCCGGATAGCAACCGAACCCCCCCCCTAAAATTTGGGGGTACCCCGGACCCCCCCCTGAAATTTTGGGGGTTCCAGTTACCAGAATTAAAAACGCTAAAAATTAGGTATTTGAGGAATACTCCCAAAAATTTTTTGGGACACCCCCCAAATTTCGGGGGTCGGGTATACCCCCCAAAATCCGGGAGGCTGTCCACCTATGCCCTGGACCCCTTCTAAAAAATTTTGACCTTGCGCCCGGGGGTGACCACCCCCTAGCGGACCTGACCAAAACATCTATGCCCATGGCCGTAGCCAGGATTTCAATAGAAGTGAAAGGTGCTTTTACGTGCCCACTTGGGTCAGAGGGCAGAGGTCCTTGTCATGGGGGTTCGGGGGGCAGAATGCCCCCCGGGGTGGGAATTTTTTTAATTTTAAGCTCATTAAAAGGCACCAGGAAACCTAATTTTAAGTGCAGAATCCTGATTTTTTTTCTCTTTTTTAATAGATACAACAATAAAAGTTATAATTAAAAGTTTTAAGATATTATTAGATGCCATT